>JADLIF010001360.1:0-20539 GCA_016648015.1 Steinernema khuongi
ATCCCCGCTATCAATCTCGCGCGCGTTTCCCCGGCTCCAACCGCAATGAACCGTCAGTTTAGCGCTAAACTGTTCGGTTCGGCGACAATAGCCGCAGGATGTGTCAAGGCCGCGGGGGAGAAGTTCCAAAATTTGGGTCAATTTCTCGACGACGTCGGCTCTGAGCGCGCGCGTCTTAATTAGGAATCGCGGCGTGGGCATGATCACGCGTTGTTGTTCAACTTCTGGCAGTTGCATAATCGCCGCGTCGCGTTACCGTTCCCATTAGGGCTGCGCCGAAAGTGTCCGCCATTTAGGCTCATGACCGACGCCGGTGCCGCGACAACAACGCCGAAGATGGTCGGCGACCTGAAGGCGCAATGGCCGGTGAACTTCGCCACCGGCACGGACAACCCGATGGCGACGAGCACGCCGCAGGTGAGCGCGAAGACCGGCAGGAAGGACGAGCCGAAGGGCATCGAACGGCCCCCGTCCAGCGTGAGTCGCCAGTTCATGCCCAACAAGCAGAAGAACGCCAGCGAAGTGTGGGCCAAGCACGAGGAGGTCAGTTCGGGTTTCGACGTTTGGTGCGTGGGTCCCTTATCTGATGCATCCATGTTTCCAAGAGGGTCTTAATCCTTATCGGAGGATCTACGTCGTGTTGAAATGTTGTTTGTGGATCGATCGGGATGAGTTCCGTTCATCTTTAGGAAGCAAGCGTGGCTAAAGGATGGCCTAAGAACAATTGTCGATTTCGGGTGCCTATATAGTTGCCCAAGATCATTCCAAGAAGTTCCCGAGATTTTTCCCTGTTCCAAGAGGCAGGATGGCCCCCCTCTCCTGTCTTTGCTTCTTGAAACCCTTTTGTGGAATTCTTGAGTTTCTTGGGTTCAAAACGAGGTTCTCTGTCTCCCCTTCTGTGACGATGAAGCAGAATTGACCTCGACAAGGCATTTTTTCACCATTTGCTCTGGCCTTTTCTGTTTTGCCTGTGGACAAGGTTGTAGTTCCTTAATCTCAAGGTTCCTATACTCATCAACCATGAGACCCTTCCTAAGATCTGCACTCATGTCTTAGAATGGTTGTTTCTAGAAAAAACAAGACAAGAAGGACAACTTCGGCTACACTCCCTTCAAGACAGCTCCCATCACCAGTGGAGCGCGAGCGCCGCAGAAGATGGATGTGTCGGCCCTGAACATAGGTAGACCCAAATTAGTCGCATTCCATCAAGACACTTGCAGACGGATTCTCAAAACCGAAATTCGAGCCGAACGGGGCGATCAGCGGCGTTAATCAGTCATGTGAGATTAGATCGGTGACACAGTTCGGAACACCAATTGCGACTTTTTCAGTTCTGAATCGGTCGAACAGCGCGCTCGGGCAGTCGATCATCACCACAAGACCGAACTCACGCGCCGCCAGTGAGCTCAACTTCAGTAAGTAGTTGCCTGTACAAGGTGGGACACCGTATATCCCTACAAAAGGACTGCCATTAACACTCTTTGGATTCCCAAGATTTGAGAGATTCTCAATTTTCAAGATCGTAACAGGGGAAAGAAACCTTCCAAGGGGGGTCTCTATACGATACCTGTAGCTCCTGTACACAATACCTTGCAGATCCCCTTCCGTCCCGCTACCAGTCCTACTGCACACTGCCCAGACCAGAGCAGATCGAAGCGGTGGACCCGGCCACGCAGATCTACGGCTACGGCGCGCCCCGTCCCGTCGTCCCCGTCAGCATGCCCGTCAGCTATGGGCTGACTGCGGCGCCCATGCCCGTCGAGGCGATCTACGGCACTAACGGCGTCATCAAGAACTCGTCGCGACCTGGCTCCGCCATGATGACCCAAGCGGCGACGATGGAGAAACCGGGCACCGGTATGGGCTTCTACGGCACCGCTCCAAGCATCTATGGCCTGGCCGCGGCCCCTCCTCCGGCCATGACATTCCACAGGGGCATCGTCAACTGGAGCGTCTTCCGGCTCCTTTGCATCTTCCAGTTCGTCATCGCCTGCGGCTTCCTCGCCGTCGGCATCATCCGCTGCATCGTCGTGGCCGACATCGCCGTCGGTGTAGAGATCGGCTACGCGGCGCTTGTGCTGCTCACCGCGGTCACGGGGATGATTGGCACGTCGAAGAAGAACTACTCGTTCGCCTGCGCGACGTTCGTCGCCGCCCTCTTCACCGTGCTTCTCGTCTACGGTCCCTTGAAGGTGGGATTCGCGCCGCTGGTGATGAACGCGTCCGGCTCCAGCTTCTCCATCAGCTGGGCTGAGGGTGAGAGCGTCGCGATTAACATCGCTCTCGTCACGCTCTGTATTCTGCAGGTACATCACTTTACGATCCTTCTAAAGAGAGCATAATAGAGACGATAATAACACGTTAAAGTCACTTACAAAGAATCAATCGAGCATTCCTTGTTTCAGCTCATCTTCGGCCTCGTGACGGCCCTCTTCGGATGCCAGTCCGTAGGTCACGCTCTGGCCTACGTCGACGACCTCCGGCTGAAAGAAGACTACAGCAAAGCCTTCCCCCTTGCTCCCACCAAGGCGTAGCTCAAAGACTCGTGTCATTCACCTGTAACTGTGTTACATCCTTAATAAATACTTTTTCCATCGCTTTTCCGTGGTGCACAATAACCACAGGATGGCTAGAAGGCCTTCACTGACTAGCCCGCTAAATTTGGTCAAGAAGGAAAGACATGCACGCAGACATGTCTGTCAGCCAGCACGGCCAAGGTGTCTATACCACAAATGTCTGAGACGCATCCGCAGAATCGTCTGATGTCTGACATGTGTCTGTGTCTGCAATTCGTAATGTGGTGAAACATGTCGAACAAATCAACATCTTCCGGACTTTGCGCCGGGTCTCGCAGCGATTTGTATTCACGAAACTTTGGTGACTTCCAGCCATTCAATTGCCCCCTCGCGTTGCCTGTCCCAATCACATGGAGAATTTGCTTCAGTTTTTCGCGTGTCTTCTTGTCAGTTATGCCGTTCATAATTTCTGGCCTGCTTCTGTAGACAAATCCTAGTCGCACGAGCAGTTCACGCGTGTGGTTCTGAAGGCGGAAGTTTTAATTGAAAGAAGTTTGTCGTTCTTCATTTTCGCGTTCTTTGAGCTTTTTCGCGTTTGCTGGCTTCTTCGATCCGGTATCGAAATGATGACAATTTTTAAAATTAAATCTTCCTCATTTTTCAGCTATGAGTTCCATTGGTACAGGGTACGACTTGGGCGCATCGACTTTCTCGCCGGATGGACGCATCTTCCAAGGTGAATTTGTGTGTATTCCCGTCCTATAATAACCATTGTCACCTTGCAGTCGAATATGCGCAGAAGCACGTCGACAACAGCTGCAATGTTATAGGTGTTAAGGGTAAAGAAGGGGTTCTTCTGGTAGCGGATAAGCCCATCGGTTCCAAGCTGGATCTTCGGGTAATTTTCTTGTCTTCAGCGTCTCTATTCATTGTTTATCGTTTAGTCATCCTGCCAGCGCGTCGGAGCGTTGGATGACTTTACTGGATACGCCACTTCCGGACTCTACGCTGATAGCATCGCAGTCCTTGACTACGCCAGAGAAGAAGCGGCAGATTATCTGAAGAGTTACCGCATCCCAATTGCCGTCAAGAAGCTCGCACAATCGGTAAACTAATGCAAACCATCTTTATGTTATCTAAACTTATTTAGGTGGCTGAGCAGATGCACTTTTTTACGCTCGGCGTTCACCGTCCTTATGGCGCCTCTATGATGTTCTCACGCTGGTCAGAAAAGGAAGGCGGGCAGATCTTCATGGTAGACCCTTCTGGAGCGAGTTACGAGTACAAAGGCTGGGCACTTGGAGCGAACCGTCAAATCCTTAAGAGCGAAATCGAGAAGATCGACACCAGCAAGTTGGATTTCGAGGATTTGCTGAAGGCGATCGCTCGCATGGTCTGCATTGTACGCGAGGAAAAGGACAAGAACAACCAAGTCGAGATGGTGTGGTGTGGCGCCGACACGAAGGGCAAGGCCTTCGTTGTCCCCACCGAGGTTGTCAATGGTGCCGTTGAATGGGCAATCAAGAAGCTCGATGAAGAAGATGCCATGGACGACTAGCAACACTTCTATTGTTCAGTGATGTGTTTAATATGTTCTTTGTGTTTATACTGCAAAAAATTGTTTGCGAATCCAGTGGCGGTGGTCCTAACATTCATGCCTCTTCGATGTCCGGCACAGAGGAGCGTCGTCGAGAGACGCCCTTGTTCCTTAACTCCTTCCGCGGCGTTGGAATCCGAAGTGTTCTCGTTGCAGGGTTCGTACAGTAACACTTTCCCATAAATTTATTTATTATATTCTCAATTTAAGGCATCAATTGAATTCAAGAGTCAACATGCCTTCTTCATTTCTAAAGATGTGCACTTCTCGCTCCACGTTCTTGCAATGACTCAAGTAGTAGTATGACTTCCGCCCTGTGTAGGAGGCCCTTTGCGGGAGGCTCCTGATGAAGTCGAGCTGTTCGAATGGAGAAAAGAAGGAGACAGCGAAGACGCGGGCCGTCCACGGATCCTTGTGCTTCCACGTGTTCAGAAGACGATGCAAGAAGATGACCTCGTTCTTGAGAGCGTGCTCCAGGTAGACGAACACTTCCTTGACCTGATCCTGTTGAAGTAGCTCATGAAGCAGGGTATCGAAGCAGGAGTTTGTGTCGTCGCCGATCAGATTGAAGTATTTCAAGTTTCTGGAGGAGACCAGCCGGCCGATGTATTCGTAGAGGGGCTCTGTCTGGAGATCTTCTGATGGGACGGAGGTACTTCTCAGGAAACTGATGCTGACGAAGGTGAAATTCGTGGGGAAACCGCCGAGGATACTGTAGAGATCCACGGAGCTAGCCAGGACGGTCATTTCCAAGGACTGAGCGTAGCTTGCCAGGACGTTCAACTCGGATGTGTCTTTGAGGACGGTCTCCGTGGGAAGCGAGATGAAGTATCCGTCGTCCGCGTCGAGACATCCTTGGATTCGGACGCGCTTGGGCCTCAGATCCGTTTCAGGGACGGCATCGTCGGACCACTTGATGCCGATGTCGGAGCTGCTGACGAAGACGTCGAGGAAGTCTACATATTGCGGCTGCCGAGGCCACAGAAGCGCATCGGAGAAAAGAAATAGGGACATGAGGAATGGGAACTTGGACTGAAAAGGAGAAGCGAATGAACGGGCGAGAATAAATTCGACAAATATCGGGGATGACCGATTTTTGGCTTCGATGATGCAGCGTGAGAGCGCCAAGAGTGACTCATCGGATATGCAAATGATGGAAGTGTGATGCGAAGGAAGTGGGAGGGCGAGAAGCAAGCTGTCCATTGGTTTGTTGAATTCAGCCCAGCCTGCAAGATTTGGATGCAAGATTAAAGTGCAAAGGGAGCAGCAAAAGGTTCGTGCACTTTTAATGGATTCAGTGCAATCGTCTGTCTGTCTGTAGAGCGCCGTTCTGTCTGTCGGACATAACGACAGGCTACTTCGTCTGGCGTTGGAAGATCTGGCGATTGATAAGAAGCTCCAAATTCCTCTGGCTACTGGGGTCGTCCATATCCAGCAGATAAGTGTGAGTTGAAACTTAAATGAACGCGGCTTCGGCCCATAAGTTTGGACAGTTTGTATAGTATATCAAAGTGTTTATAGGCGACAAGTTCTTACGCACCGTCCTTTCCTTGATAGACGCCGCTTGATGAACCTACACAAGAGCCCGCCTCGGGTGGCTGACGCAAGGTCGTTTTCGGAACCTTTGGCTTGCTCTCACTCTTCTGAAGGGTAAACGTCTCCCCTTTGACATTGGAGAACTAGCTACACAGATCAGAAGGATCCAATAGTAAAGCAAGCCGTGAGAGGTTGTTGATAATCTTCAGCCAAGAAGCTTTCCCTCTCCCTCGATCAAAGATCGATTAAACATCTCCTCCGCCCAAGATCAATCTGTTCTCTTTCGCAAGTGTACCGTGCGAATTAGCCGCAACACGGGACCAAAGCACACGCGGGCGCCTCATCTTGCGCCCATCAGCGTCACTTTCTCTCGACTCTTGCGAAAGAACCGAGATAACATGTGCTTAAAACTGGCGGTGCACCCTGGCGCCGCGTACTTCTTTCCTTCGATCGGAAAGTTTCCAAGCGATCATGTGGAGAACCTTCTTGTTTATGGCGTTTGTGCTCGCGACCGGTGATGCCTTGAAGATTGTTGTGTTCACCCCTGATCAGGCGAATAGTCAGGTGAGTCTCCCCTTTCAGGCTGCTGCAAAACTTTATGACACCCTCCTTTGGCTGATTTTCATAATTAGCGCTTCTTCACGGGCACTATCATTAGGGGTTGTAAAAGCTTGAGCCCTTGTTCTTATGTCCTACCACGATCTACAACAAACCCCATTCTTAAAACTCAATTCCGCTCGCTTCTAACTATTCTTTGGAACAATTTAGATCATATGGAACAAACGCGTCTCGGAGGAGCTGGTGAAGGCCGGTCACGATGTGACCATGGTCATCATCTCAGCTCTGAAGATCGACAAGCCGGCAGTGAAGATCCATCCGAACGTTACAGGTAAATGCTTTAGACTTCTGTCGCCATTGTGAGCGTCCGTTAACCAGTAGTTTTCCTATATCGCATAACTTAGCCAATTCTAGTGTGGAACCTCGACGCTTCTATCCCCACTGGTGAAAGCATGGAAGACAGCATGAAAATGATGGCCTTCGAGGATATCCCCATGTGGGACGCGAGGATGAGAAGCAAGTTCGCCCAAATGGCCGAGATCTTCGTCAAGAGCTGTGAAAGTGAGTTCATTGTCCGACTATGCTTCGGAAAGGTCCCGTCTTCAGAGGTGATTCTCAACAAGGAGTTCATGGAGAAGCTGAAGAACGCCAACTTCGATCTCGCCTTCGCCCACATGTACGAGAACTGTCCCATAGGCCTTATCCACTACGCGCGAATCCCGACCTGGATCTGGCTCAACAGTGGAGCGCTTATGGATTTGGTCGCCTTCGACGTTGGAGTGCCTTCGCCGCCGAGCTATGTGCCTCGTGAGTTGGAAATAGATCAAAGAAGTAGATCCATGGTCGTTTGCAGCTATGATGTCCGACGCTTCCGACGAGATGACCTTCGGCCAGAGAGTGAAGAGCCAGATCGGTCACGCCCTCATGCCCCTGCTCTACCCGAAACTGATCGTGAATCCGCAGACGGCAATCTTCAGGAAGCACATCGACCCGAACTTCCCGGACCTCCGGGACCTCGGACGCCAATGTCCACTGGTCATGGTGAACAGCAACGAGTTCTACGACCTCCCCAGGCCTACCCTGCATAAGATCGTCTACATTGGAGGGCTCGGCATGAAGAAGGTCGACGCCAAGCCTTTAGAGGCGGTGAGTTGTTCTACTGATTCTACTACACGCTCATCTTGGTATTCTCTCGTGGCTAGGGTTGTCGAATACCACCCACGGCGCTTTACGTTGCCTTCCAACCTGTCTACCCACGTTTAGGAGTTCAAAACGGCCGTCGACAACGCCAAGAAGGTCGTGCTGATGACATTCGGTAGCGCATGTGACACCAAGTTGATGCCGGAGAGCTGGAAGAAGGCGTTCATGGGAGCGTTCAGACGATTCCCAGGTAGACGTCTCCTTCCTGTAGACCGTCTACAACTCCTTTTCAGACGTTCAATTCGTGCTCCGTTACGCCGACTCCGATCTGGACCAGAAGAAGCCAGAGAACGTGCTGTTGGCGAAGTGGATCCCTCAGGCGGACCTCCTTCAGCACCCGAAGACGGCCGCTCTGATCTCCCACGGCGGCTACAACAGTCTCCAGGAGGCTATCAACGCCGGGAAGCCCATCATCACCATCCCCTTGTTCGGAGACCAGTCGAGGAACGGAAGGATCGCTCAGAAACACGGATTCGGCTATCTCCTTCAGAAGGGCGAGATTTCCGAAGAGAACATTGTAGCCGCGCTAGAGGCAGTACTTAACAACCCGAAGTACCGACAGTCGGTGCAGAGGATGCACTCGATGCTGGAGAAGAAGCCCGTGCAGCCAGAGGCACTCCTGCGGAGGTGGACCGAGTTCTTGGGAGAGTTCAAGCAGCTGGATAACCTCGTGCCCTACGGCACGAAGCTCGGCTTTGTGCAGTACCACAACCTGGATGTGATCGCTACTTTGGTGGGGATTGTGTTTGCGGTGCTCTTCGTGGTCTGGAAGCTGCTGAAGTTGGTGGTTTGGGCCTGCTGCTGTAGGGCGAGAGTAGGAAAGCTCAAGACCAACTGATGAACTGCCATGAAGTAGTGATGCAGAGTAAATAAAAGTTTTATGGATTGGATGAGACCCTATGGACACTGGAGGTTACTGTAGCACGTCCGACAACCTCTCACAATCCGCCCTTCCTTCAACCCGACCACAAGCATCTGACTCACAGTCGATTTGGTCCTTAATTGCGCGAGCGGTCATTCCCCCAGCGACGTCCTTTCCCGCGTCGGCTCAACAACAAAGTTTTGTTCTTTGTCGCCACCTGGTAATCCCTTCCTCAAGTGCCGATGTCGCTGGCCTTTAGAAGAGAATTCTAATGAGTTCGCTCCTAACCGCTTCTCCGTCGCTCGATCGCCCTCTCACTCCCCTCGCGAGGGTTCCTTGTGAGATCTCCGCGTCTATGTCCTCGTTCACTCGCTACCCGCACTGTAACTCCCGAGGACATCTCGACGTGGAGACCGACAACGACGACAAGTACAGGAACCTGTTCGTCGGAACGATCTACGTCCTTTTTGGGTTCTTTACTATTATTCCTAATGTGGTCATGTTGGTCGCCGTCACGTAAGTCCTTGTTGTGGTGTGAAGCAGTGGACCGTCCCTGGGATAAATGATAGGAAATCGTCTACGATAAATGGCCGCAAAATTTAACCGTTCCATGACTCAAGACGACCGCGTAAACGGTAGGAACAGGCCTAACAAATTTCAAAACAGTTGACGGTTCCTCGCATTCATGACTGAAGTTTTGAAGTATTGGGATGTAACTTTCGGTTAGCAAGGATTTAGGTTCCATTTACATCTGTGTCCAGCTTAGAGCCAAATTATGGAAGAGCACTGACACAATATACAAGTATGTACACGAGTTTTGGCGAAAGTCGGTGCTCCGACGTTACATTGGCCAGCTTTACTCCCTCCACCGTTGTAGTTTGAGGTTTCGGCGAATATCTCCAGAACCTAGTGCAAGAATGAAGTGCGCTGTTATTGACGGTTTCGTTTTTAAAAGGAAAAGAACTGAACTCTGCTTTTGTGTGGTTAAGTGCAATGAACTTCTCTAATGCGAGCATCGGAATAAGGCAAAGTACTTTATTTTCCTCAGGGCAAAAAAATGAAAGGGATGCGTCATCGACCACCGGAAGACTCTGGGATAAAAATCAGGGTGTTATGGAGTTGCAAATTGAATCAAATGTAGATTTGAACCAGTCGGCAGTGGTCTTCGGTCCTACCGGCCCGCCCTACTGGCTGGACTCGCTGTACAAAAGCGCGTTTGCAATATTTAACAAAAATTGGACCTAAGATTGGTTGTCACTTTGACAAATCTCATCAACAGAATTAAAAGCGTTGAAATTTGCGTTTAATTGTTGATTCAAATACCAGCTCACCGGCTTCCTATCGACTCCTTCCAGGCGACACCCACTCATCAACCACAGCTGCATCAAACTGCTCACCCTGACAGGACTCTTCGACCTCTTCAATCTGATCCTGGCTTGTCCTGTGAGTGGAATGATGTCCATCCTGGACATAACACACTGCCGTGAAGGAATCTGGGTCACCTCCATGGGCTACGTCACCATGAGTGAGTGAGGACGTTTCTACAGTGACCATGTTCCTTTCAGTCGCTTGGACATGCTACTGTTCAGTCCAAGAAGTCATGGCCCTGAATAGGCTTCTGGAGTTCGCCAACAAACCCCTCTGCAACCGACTGTTCTTCGGGAACCGAAGCTGGTGCTGGGCCATCTACGTGCTCGTCTACAGCGGCCTTCTCAATACGTTCGGACAGAAGCCCTTCTACTTCTACGATCCCTTCGCCGGGGGATGGACGTACACGGTGATCGTAGGAACAGGTGCCGGTAGTGCATCCAGTCAGGTAAGGAAAGATAGAATGTTGGATGTTACTTTTGTCGTTCTAAGTTTCCTTGAGGACCTTAACCAGAGTAGCACCGTTTCAGAACAACCTGGCGTTGCTTGTCAACGGGGTCTGCAAGTCGATAATCCTGGCGCTGCTCTACTCGGCGACCATGTACTTCTACAAACGACAAACGAAGGACAAGCGTGTGCACAAGCTACAGAAAAAAGTGAGTAACGGATAAAGAGACTCCCTAGAACACGCGGAGAAGGAGATCTCATATGATCAAAGAAAGGTCATTAGTCAAGTATAAAAGGTTATAAACATGCAATTAGCTCATTTAATGGAAACATAAAAAACCTCGAAGCCAGTGGGGTTCGAACCCGCTCCGACAGTTTCGAAATCGTGCAGCTATCCTTCATTACCGTAATCTTCTCCCCTCTTTAGGTCACTTATCAATCGCTTATATCGGCCGCGATCACCATCTCGGTGATGTTCCCTTTCATTATTCTCAAAATCAGCGGAGTCGGCGTTTCCAAGCACACGCCGATGTGTCTGCACCTTCTCTGGATAGCTGCCAATGGTACCCTTTCCTTAATCGATCAGGCTTCCTGACTACGGTAGCTTAGGTTCAACTGCCTACATTGTCATTGCCACAAATCCTTACGTGAAACGTCAGCTGCTTAAGATGCTCGGATTCCAGGAAGTGACGCAGCACCACACCGCTACTGTAACGCCTATGAATAACGATATAAGCAGTTCATGAGAGTGTTTGTGGTCTCAAGTGGAAAGGGATGTACCGGTTAAAGAGTCTTGTTAGAGAATCTTGTCCTCTAGAAACATTGCCGGTAGGTGAGCTCTGTCCATCGACATTTTGTTCGCTATTTCACACGCAAACACTGTTAGGCCAAAGCACCAAAACGCCGAAAACGAAAGCCCGAGAGTCACGGCGTCAAAATAGAGAATATTCTAGGTCCTATAGCGCCAAACATACTCTATTCGGTTTAAGGTTGGCTTTTGATCACATCTTGTGATCGCAGTTTGAACTGTGACTCCTCCTGTTGTGGTTGTGAATCCAGGTACCACAAGGCCTTTGACACTTGTTGTTCTCAAACAGTAGCGGATTTGTCCAAGCACACTCTATAGCATCTTCTCGTGATGGCGCCCTTTTACTGGGTCATTAATCTTAAACCTCCTCTGAGAGTCACACCTTCTAATCGCAGTTTGAACTGTGACTGACCATGTTCCACATTTCACGTTAGTTCTCGGTAGTTCGACCAACGATGGACGGCGTTCCATACCAGTTCTGTGATGCGGTTTTCGCATCGTTTAAATCGCTACACCCCTCTTGCGAAGAAGTAACCAACCTCGATCTGAAGAACAATTCCTACTGGTTGACCGCCGCTCTGGACCATCGCGACAAAGGTCTCACCCTGGATTTGGCCGTGAATCTCAATCCAGATGGAGTATTTTATCATTTTATACGGTACAGCACTGGCGGTTTGACGGCTTATAGTTTCGACGAAATGCGGAACACTAATAGGAAGTACTTGAGGATCGACACCATTGAAATTACGGATAGGAATGCAGACATTCTTGGACTAAAGTCCTTCCCGGTGGATGAGAGGTGTATGAAGAAGATAAGCAACTATATTCGACCGGCATTCTCTCATCGCAGTTTAGTTCTTTCATTGCCAAACTACACCTACAACGAGCTTCACTGGAAAGCACTCGCGCCTTTAGAAGAGTATGCTTACGAGGACATAGAAATCACCGATTACAGCGACGCCGCCATAACCTTCCTCATGAAGCAGCTGCATAAGGAATCTCTATCCCATGTCAACATAAAGTTCCAGTGTCCTGATGAGTTGCGCTCTTCTTTGCTAAGATTTTATTCGGAAATCGACAGGTCTTACCAAAAGCCGGGTACGGTAGATATTTTCTACTATCGTGAATCACCGTCGGTTCTCAGAAAAAGGAGGTTAGATTACATTACTAAGGAGTTAAAGGACATTACTAAGCAGTTAAAGAACATTACTAAGGAGTTCGAGGACCTTGAGAAGGCCGCAGTGGCCCGTGATAACGCGAGGGTGCTTCTGCTCTTGTTTTGTTTTGTCTCTTTTGTTCTGGAATACTTCCAATTCTTGTGAACTTCTCGCTGTTCAGTCTTCGATTCTCACGAATTCTGTTGATGTTCCTGTTGATGAATAACCCACCGTATCGTTATCGTTGTATCAAACTGTGAAGCTAATAAACTAGCTAAAGCTAAAAAAGTGCACTGCTTCTACTGACTTTATCCTCGAGGGAGTGGGCGTCTTTGATGCCGAGTTCTCTTAGACTCATGTTCCGTTTAACTCGTTTGATTCGACTCGCGCGTCGAGCTACCGTAACATAGAGTAAGGCTACCGTAACGCCATTGAGCACTCGAGTCGCGATTCGATCGGCATCACTGGTGGAATGGGTGAGGTTTCGCTTCGCCTCAATCTCGGATGGTGATTATAAAATTACTTGAAACTTGCTCGTTGCTTCTTGTCAAGTGCAACGATCGGATTCGAAGTGACAAAGCTCTTCACCACTACCGTAACGCCATTGAGCAACCGTATCAGCAGAGAGAGTTTGTGGTCTTGACTGGAATAGCCTGAGCTGTGAATAGAAGCGAATTGTATATGCTCAATTTTGGTTTTCGAAACGGCGCTTGGGGTTTTCGTTCTTCTTGTGGGTTTGTCTGGTTGCTTTGGTTTGGTTGAGCTGTGAGAACAATACTGTGCCGTGATGGAAGAGCGCCAACACTCGAAATGTGGGCGGAGACTGCTAGACGATTCTGTCTGTCTCTGTCTCCAGGTCGAGACAGAATATAGCGTGTGTTACTGAATTCCGATGATCATGACTGCTCTACTCCGCTTTACTGTTACTGTAGATGGTAGTGAACTTGCACAAAGGATATCGGAATCGGCACAGCGGATATGACGTGCAACTTCTTCTGCAAGCTGTTCCACAAGGCTCCTGGCTATTGGAGCCGTTTTGACTTCGCGAAACATTTTCCACTATAGGTGTCTCGCTTTTAATATGAGTCTGACCTTACGCGCCAAAACTACATACTTCTATCTTAAAATCGTGTCTTCAAGCCACCTTTCCTTTCAGATTTCTCAGCTTTGGGCATACCAGTAGTCAGTTTGACATGTCATCCCTGACTACAGCCGCCCACGAGCGGTTTTATCTCCGCGACAAAGGACTATGCGTCCTCCAGGAGCTGATCCGCAAGGATCCCGAATCGTACAAGGAGGAGTTCGTCGAACAGTTCCACCACTTCGTCCAGACCGCGAAGCTCATTCATCTCCAGCCGAGCCAGCATCAGATGGACATCCAGCCCCTGCTCGAATTGGTCACCTTTTTGGCGTCTGTAGGATTCAACTACATTGGTAAGCTGAGAAACTTAAATAGGCTTGAAATTATTCTCCCTTTTTCAGAAGAAGCGAAACAGTTCGCCGAGACGATGATCGACCTCTTGAAGCAGCAAGGCTCCGGCCTTGACTCCTCCATCCGCATGTCCTTCTGCAAGGCGTTGATCGCTCTTAGAAGCCGAAACATTGTCGACACCGTTGCCCTCTTCGAGCTGTTCTTCGAGCTGATCCGCTGCGAGGACAAGCACCTCAGGAAATTTGTCTTCGACTCCATGGTGGGCATACTCCACAAGATGCACAAAGTAGCCGGCGGAGAAGCAGCAAAATGGCGCGGAAAGACGAAGAGCTACATCTTCGGCAGGCTAAAGGACAGCCGTGGCGTCGTTGCTCGCACGGCCCAACTGATCCTCGTGGACGGCTTCCGTCGTGGATACTGGCGCGACAACGTCACTGCCAACGCCCTGGCCGACCTCTGCTTCCACAAGGTTGTCAAGCTCCAGGTAAATACTCGTCTTTAAAGTCAAAGACCAAGAATGCATGTTAAGGTCACAAGTCTGAAGTTCTTCCTCGGCTCTCAGAAGGACGAACAAGGTCTCGAAGAAGATTCGGATGACGATGAAGAGGGCGGCAAGCAGGAAGACCCTAAGTCCCTCAAAGAAATCACTACCGCCTTCCGTCACTCGAAAAAGACGAAGAAGAAGGTCAAGCAGTTCGAAGAAGCGAAGAAGGCGTTGACCAAGGAGAAGAAAAAGAAGAAGGACTCGAATGCGAAACTCTGCAATCTGGCCGCGATTCAGTTGCTCTACGATGCCCAACAATTCATCGACCGTCTTTACGGAATGCTCGAGGGCAAGAAGAACGAGAAGTTCGAAGTCAGAATGCTCCAGATGGCGCTGTGTGCTCGCGTCATCGGTATCCACAAGCTCCAAACCCTCGGTTACTACTCCTACTTGCACAGGTACTGCATTCAGATTTCCAAACGACGATTTCATCTGAGCATTTAGATACCTCCAACCCAAACAGCGCGAGGTTACCAGAATCCTTCTGTACGCCGCCCAGGCGTGCCATGAGTTCGTGCCGCCCGACATAGTTGAACAGGTCGTCCGGGTGATCGCACAGAACTTCGTCAGCGACCGCAACTCTCCCGAAGCTATGACTGTAGGACTTAACGCGATCCGCGAGATCTACGCGAACTGTCCTTTCGCGGCTACTGAGGAGATGGTGACCGACCTGACTGAGGTATGCAAGATGCAAATGAATTCCATTGACAAGACGTTTTAGTACAAAACTTACAAAAACAAGAACGTTTCCATGGCCGCCAGAGGCCTGATCACCTTCTTCCGCTCCGTGAATCCCAAACTTCTGCACCGCAAGGATCGTGGAAAGCCGACGAACGCGGCCAGCCTCGTGGATAAGGCACAGCTCGAGTTCGGAGCCGATGGCGCCACCGACTACGTGCCGGGCGCTGAATGTCTCTCAGAGACGGAGCCGGATCCAGCGGATGAGGAGGACGCGGAGCTGGATTCCGACGACGATGGCTGGGTGGACATGCCGGATTACTCTGGAGACGAAGGCGCTCCTGAGGCCGATGAGGATGACGACGAATCGGACGAAGAAGATGATGACGAGGACGTAGACGACGAAGATGGAGAGGAAGATGAAGATGAAGAAGAGGAGGACGATGACGAGGAGGAAGAGGAGCTCGGAAGTGAGAGCGAGCTAGAAGATGGTGACGACGAAGATGACGAAGAAGGAGACGAGGAAGAAGCGAAGTCCGTGGAGAAGCCCAAATCGAAGGGAAAACTGAAGTCGGAACGCCGTGCGGAGCGCGAGAAGGAGAAGAAGGAGCTCGTCGAGAAGGCGAAGCAGATCAGTGAAGTCCGAATCCTTACCGACGCCGACTTCAGGAAGATCCAGGCGCACAAGATTCGCCAGCAGATGGCGACAGAGAAGAAGGGCGTCAAGAGAAGAAACGACGATATCAAACTGGACGATGAGCTCGCTGAGAAGATTGCAAAGTAGGGTTGACTTCTCTCTTTTGTATTCATCCACTGATTTCAGGAGGGAGACGGGTGACGGCCTACCGCGTCTCAACGACATCGAGCACTTCCACAAGCGCAAGAAGCACAACAAGGAGGACCGACTGGCAGCCGTCCAGGAAGGCAGAGAAGGACGCGAAGCCTTCAACAAACCGAAGCAGAAGGTACTAAATTCCTGTTTTTGGACACTGTAATTATAATGCGCTACTTCTAGGGTCCCCACGTCGGCCGGACCAACCGCGAATTGGCGAAACGCAAGAACTTCCAGATGGTCAAGCAGAAGGTGCGCGGAAAGAACCGACAGCGAAGCTTCAAAGACCAGCAGGAAAGTCTCCGGAAGTACCTACTGCGCCAATCTGGCCGAAAACCGCGCTAATTGTTTGTTTGTTATCATTGGATTTTGTTATTGTTTATCGTTGGGCCCCAACCATCGGGCATTGTTGATTTTGACTTGTTTTTTAGAAATCAGTTTATCACATTGGTTTGGCCATCACAAAGTCCAGTCACATCGCGTAACGTCGCCACGTTCCAGCACGTTCACCATCGCCACGGTCGAGTCGTCGGAATGACTCCCTTTGAGCGAGACAGAGACGTTCGTCTGCAGACCGGCTGCTCTGAGGGTCGGGTCTATCGGAGTGTTGCCCACGAATCTGTAGACAGTCTTGGTGTCTGGAGAGCGCACAAGGCAGGAGCGAAAACGTTTCAGCGTGACCACCGAGGCGTGGTAGATGGGCCGGTTGAGCACACAGTATACGGGATAGTGGAGAGCGCTGAAGCAGGGCGTTGTTGAGTTCTTGTGGTGGGGGTGATGTACCTGGTGATCAGGGTCATGATGCTCATGATGTCGTTGAGATAGGAGTAGAGCTCTTGGAAGTCGAGTTCCAGCGACTGTTTGTGGAATGCCTCCCAGAAGGTGATGAAGACCTGGAGGAACTGGGAGAGCAGGTACATCGTGATGACACTGATCAGTGCTCGGGTGGCGTCCTGGAAAGGGAATGATTTAGATTTGGAAGATAGAGCAGAAGTCGCCCAAGGACTTTGTTTCTCAAGGTGTGTAGAAGATTGCAGTGTCTACTAGACATTGTCTGGCTGTCTGAAGCTACCAAGGTCCAAGTCAATCTTTGATCCCCTCCACTCACTTTCAGAGATCCTCGACTGTTCTCAACGCTCATCGGTCCGGCCTTCATGCTGCACTTCCGGTGCTCCTCCTTGAGTCCGTTGATGATAATGAAGTTAAGCGCGACGAGCACAAAGAAGGGAACGATCCGGTCGAGCATGTTGCGTGTGACGAACATCCACCAAAATCTAATTGCACTTTTCAATGGCCAGACCCGCGGGTTACGGTACCTGTAGGTGGCATTCTGTGCCAGCAGCGCGGGAACGATCTCGAAACGGCTCCACTCGGCGCATTGTTCCTTCTCGACGTACTGGATCTCGAAGAAGGTGCACAGCTTGTAGAGGAAGGCGATGGCGACGCAGAGGAAGCACATTAGTGGTCGGTGCGAAGCGACGAATCTGAATCCGAGCGAGATGAAGAAGGGAAGGGGTTTTGGAGGTTTTTGGGGTGGGAATAGTCGAGCTATAGGTATCAGAACTTAGTGCTAGATCTTAAGTGCACTTTGTACTAGCCGCGGGCTACCGTATCCATGTAGACCAACCTTCTGAGCTTATCGGTGTTCGGCGACGAGATGATCCGAAGGAAGCGCTCCAGAGTCGCGCACAAGATGAGCATCATGGAGGAGAACATGGCGCAGTTGGACTCCGTCATGACAGGACGGAGATAGGCGAGGAATACGTGGTAGAGCCACAGGAGTTGGAACTGGTCCATGTAGACCTGAACTGATACGTCTTGCCAGGATAGGATACCTAGAGTCTTACGGGGACGGTCATCAGAGCGATGTAGTTGAACGCCATGAAGACGTCGATGAGCGCGAGGATGCCGAAGTAGTAGAGGGAAGTGCGGCGAAGCGAAGGGTTCAGCAGGAAGACGAGCACGAAGAAGGAGTTGAGCAGGATGGACAGCAAGGCAATCGAGGTGGCGAACACGCCGATAAGGTAGATTTTGATGTGCAAGTAGTCGGTACCCTGCAAGCAAAGAGGGCATAAGGAACTGGTCTGAGCTTCCTGAACGCCATCTACAGGTACCGTAACCCGCGATTGCTACAGTAATATGGCATTATCAAACTTATTGTCCACTCTTTGTTCTTACTAAAGATACTCTTTAGGGTCTCTACCGTAATATATCACTAGGATTGGGTGAGTTGGATGAGTTGTTGGATGAGCACGAAGAATTTAACAGGAAGACGCATCGCTACCTAAAACCCTCTTGGAGTCCTCAGAACATGTTCGGCTTACTAGCTTCGTCTTATGCATGTCTTGGTCTCCTTCAAGACCAGAGATGACCGATTCCGAGTCCGGACTCAAGGACAGAAAGAACCATAGGTAAGAACCATTGTTGAGGTCAGAACTATTGTTGTAGGATTACATAGGCTGTTTCTAACACCTTTTGGTCTCTCATCAAACGTATCCATCGCCGGACAGCCTCTCGCATTACATCCCCCTCCTCAAGCGACGCTTCCAATCTCATACTTGGGCCTAATGCACTGAGTCTATTCACATCCAGCAAACTCCGAAAAACTCCGAAACTCGCAACTTCCGCAGAGGCTAATCATTACTTTTTGTAAATCCATTAGGAAGCACAAAATTAGGCACTTCCGGGGAACACGATTCCAATACTTCCTCATTTCCTGAATAAAATCACGTCATAATGCCGCTGCTTAAATCGCCGCAGCGACGGGATTAGTCCGCCGACATCCTTTTGCAACATTTCCGTGCCAGCGAACGCTCTGGTCCCTGACTCTTTGGTCCTTGCAGTGCGCACTGATTGTTGACAAACCGGGGGCCTCTTGGGACGCCCGACGAGAAAATTGCCTAATTCGATCCTGACACCCCAGAAGACACTTCTTGAAAGTCCGACTGAAGGGCACGGATCACCGACTAAGGAGCCCGGTGGAACCTGCTGGGAATCCAGAGGATAAAGATACTCCACTTCGAGGAATGTTCTCTTCGCGAAGAACAAACAAAGCCACTGTCGTCATCTTTTTTAATATTGATGATGCTCTGTTGCACTCCTCTTAATTACTCCCTGTCCCGTTCACGTGGACGTCTTCGTCGCCTAGACACAAGTGGGTCCCTAAGTTCACGAAAGCCTGTTGCCGTTCCTATCGCCATGTGCGTCAAGGAGCCATTATCTGCTCGTCGAGCAAGATGAACAGGCAAACCTCCAAGGAGAAACACTTCGTCCTTGGCTCTGACAACCTCCGAGATGTGTCCGTTCCTGACGTCCGGCGAGGAGTGCGCCAAAACAGATCAGTCAAATGGAGGTTCTTTGGGGAATTCGGAGATGCGTGATCTGTTGTCTCACACCACAGATCGTCTGATAACCAAGTGTAACTACTTGTTAATTCCGACCACAGCTTTGAAAGCTTTGAAAAGAGGGACAGCTTTGAAAAGTTTCTATCAGTTACCGTAACCCGCCAGAATAGATTGGAATGACGATCATCGTTGTTCGAATGCTCTGCTCCTTTCCTACTTGTTGCCTTTTATGCTATAAGTGGACTCATATACGGTATAGCAGAAAAAATTACCTTAAAGATGAGTCAAAATGGACATTTCTAATACCGGAGCCTAACATCGGTGGTAAGGTTCCATGTGAGTGCAAAAGTAGAAGGAACTAGCCACTTCTAACGTGTACCAGAATCCAGGATCATCTCAAAGAACAGATTCGCGTGGGTTCTGATCGCCACAGGGGCTCCCTATACTTCTATCTATCGACTCCCTTCCTATGAGCTTATCACGAGGAAGCAACTAAAAGCTCTGGGAAGGTGTTTACAAGCGTTAGGGCTACCCCTCAGCACCTAAAGATAGATGACATTCCCCGGTCATCCTCCCCTCAATCTGACCGGAAAACCACTTATCCTCCTATTTAGTGTTCCAAAAAGACTCCAACGTCCAAATCAAATTCGCCGCCGCGTTTGGCGTGTCAAACGGCGATAGAATTACGCTTTGCAGAAGCGGACGTCGGGGGGCCAATTATCTTTGGTGTCTTACTCAACGTGACATGGCCACGTATCCCGTCCGGCAGCGTCGAAGTCGAGGAAATTGAAGTGGCGGTGGCGGAGAAGGTCAATAGAATTGAGCGCGTCTCGTCCCCAATTCCCAGAAGCGCTGGGATTCTCGGAACGCGTCACCCACGGAACGTGGAGGTGCTGTTTTTTGGGTAAAAGTGGAGTGGAAGGAGGCTGCTTCGGAGTGGATTTGTGTTTTTGTGTTTTGCAAGTGGAGGGAAGTGTTTTCGGAGAGATTGTTGGGGATTATCTCGTTAGGGGTTGAAGGGTGTTGTTGGAGGAGAGGAAAACAAGACTGAGAGGAGGCGTTTGCAGCCAAGGGCCAGGGAAGGAGGAGGGTTGGATGCTGCAAGAAGCTAAAGAGTAGATGAGAACTTTAGGTATCTTCTTTATCCGTTGCAACAAGCCTTGGATTGGATGCCAAAAAGGGCCTCGGAAGGCTCAGAAGGTGAGGTCCAAGGTTTAGAATTAGAGTCCTTTCAGTTTTGTGCCTTATTCGCACCAATATAAGCTCTGGGAAGGTGGAAGTGGATGTCAAAGGCCATTAGGGGACTTGGGTCGTATCCCCAACATTGAACTCACCATATAGTAACATTCATCTTCGTCGAACGTCGCCACATCTACCGTAGCCACGACGCTCGCGTTCACTTCGGCCATCGTCATCTGCTGCGCGGCAGCGACACGTTCATCCGACGGAAGGAGCCTTTAAGAACGACTATTCTGCAACAGCGGCGGCGGAAGGATTAGAACACGGAAATCAACGCGCCGCGGCTGATTACGCGCACGCGACCCTTCCGGCCGACTTCCGGAGGCGGTGGCCAAGGGGGAGGCGGGTTAGAGTGTGGACGCGGGACTACATGACCCTTGGGTAGGGCTGCCACATATCCTATACAGCGCACGAATATCCA
>JADLIF010001361.1:0-86106 GCA_016648015.1 Steinernema khuongi
CCTTCGACTGGTCCGCAAGATGGCCCCACTCGCTCCGGTGGTCGTCCACTGCTCCGCCGGCATCGGTGAGTCCCCTTGCCGCCTACCGTAATCTCCCCTCTGCAGGGCGCACAGGCACCATCGTCGGTCTGGATTTGTTCCAAACGAGTCTACAAAACGGCGAGAAGATGAACTTGGCCGACGTCGTCAAGGAACTCCGCGTGCACCGCCACGGCTCCGTGCAGACCGACGTCCAGTACATCTACATGCACCGCGTGCTCTTCGGCCTCGCCGACAACAAGAAGGTAAGCTTGGAGAAATGGCATAAAGCTCTATTGACTATTGCAGCTGATCAAAGAAGCAGAAGTCGCCTCTTTCATTGCGGAGTACGATGCGTTCATCAAGGCCAAGGGTGGATAGGGATCCTGAACCATGAAATCGCAGAAGTGAAATGTGAATGTAAATATACCGCTGTTTCCAAACTAGATTTCCGGTAAATGACGAGCTGATAACTGCAATTGGATTTCGAGATCAGTAGGCCTAATTCTATTCCGTTGACCAACAATTGCTTCCTTCAAATGTCACCACGTGCACGGGGAATCAGGACTTCCCTTCCAGGCGTTAAACACTAATCCGCTGTTTGCTCATTTCACAAGCTTTCGAACTTTAATTCTTCTTCCCCTTTCCGCGAAAGGTCCCACGATCACGTGCAACTCTCCTCCCTCGGCATGCTCCCTCAAGGCACACCCACTGACACACCTCATAATTAGCTTTACGTGAGTGCCGAGCAGTCCCCTCGTTCCCGAAGTCGTTCGAAATGGAGTCGGAAATCGTCCAGATCCGCCGAGTTTGCGAGGATTCTCGTTTCACTCCCTACATGAAGGCCCACAACGACCAGGTGGAGGCCGACGCCAAGTCCATCTACATCGGAAACGTGAGTGGTCACCTTTAAGCTGAAGTTCTCAAAGCTTCCTCAAGCTACCCCTGAAATTGAGCACGGTGGTGGGAGCATGATTTTGGATGAGAAGATGAGGAGCTCAAGGATACGAATTTGACTAAATTTGTCCATATGCATTCAAAACTCCTAGCTCGTTAGCATCTTGCTATATTGCTAGCCCTCAGATATTAGCACTGCATGACTGCAGCTTCCAGTGTCAACAACACTCAGAACAGAGCTGCAGAGCAGGCAAATAGGGTTAAGCAATGAATGCTGCTCAGTGATCGCTTAGCATACCCTTGGTCTTTAACCACTTGTACAAAATCTGTGGTGTATCATAGTTAGCAGAATATACCTGGCCAGAATATACACGTATATGAAATTGTAGAAGTCGTGCTAGCACAGAATGTAGTAATTGGCTCATGAGAAGTTCCACACGGCACTTGTACCTACAAATCTCATTATCAGTTCGCCCCCTTCAGTCCGACACATGATCCGAGATTCAGGTTGAGTACACATCGACCGAAAACGATCTCCGCGCACACTTCGGCGGATGCGGAACCATCGAGCGTATCTCGATCATCACCGACCATTTCAGCGGACATCCCAAGGGGTAACATTTCCAGTTACGACCTAAAGAAGACCTTTTATGATTAAGGTACGCCTACGTTCAGTTCTCTGTGAAGGACGAGCAGCAGAAGGCGTTAGCTCTGAGCGGCTCGGAGCTGAATGGACGCGCGATTACGGTAGCGCCTAAACGAACGAACTTCCGGAACATGGGGCTAATGAGAGGAAGGAGTAGGCCTATGCTGGCGAAGTACGTCTTCTATAGGCCAAAGAGAATGGATAGGATGGGAAGAATTTAATTGGTAGAAGGAAATCCATGATGATCTACCACATCTAGCCTGCTAAAGAGAAATGCCATCCCTGTAACAAATAAATTGTTTCTCTCAACCAAAGGTCTCAGACAGTTGAGTCTCCTTCTATGAGACAGATGCATCCATGCAGAATTGTCTCGTCTCTTCTACACCTTCCACGATCATTTTATGACATCATCGCAATTCGAAGGCAGGCTAACTACAATCCCTTCAACCCCTTCGATGTTCCTTTCACGCACGATAGCTCTAAAAAGAGTGTCGAACGGAGTGGCACATGACGACACTTCACGGCACGCGCGTGACTGCGAAAAGATACAAAGTGCGAAAAGAAGTGCGTCAATAAGTGATAATCTGACACTTGACGACACTGCCGATGTTTACATGACAAAAGGGAGCACTCCACTCTAAACAAGGACCTGCTCTCTGGTCTCCTTGCTTCATTCACACCTACAAATTGGCCAATCTGAAGCACCATATGTTCATCCCCTGTAAATGGAACGCTTGCCGTTCTTGAGAGTCTACCGTAATCCGGGAGTACAAAAATGTAAAGAGTCGTTAGAATTTATTCATAAGTAACCTGATGGTAGAAAATCTATATCTTGTTGCCATCTTGTGGCTTGGAATCTGGGACTGTGCCACGTTCACTGCCGATTTTGTATTTCTCTTCGATGTCGACCTCAGACGAGCGTGCTATGCGTAGGATCGCTCTGAAATGAAAACTATAGAAGAGGACATGCACTCCGAAACTAACTTCTCAATATCCAGGGACATATGCAAGAACTTCTGCTCCCACAGACGATACTCGCTCTTCGTCACCAGTTCGATCATGATAATCATCAGACCCCACGGATGTGGACGGCATGCGACCACACGTTCCAGTAGAACCCTAAACAGCTATGAATAGAGGGGAAGGATAGACGGGAAGGAGAGTGAAATGTTTCGGAGACAAATCCACTTACCGTATGAGAACTTCTCGGCTCCACTCGTCAAGGTGATGGTACATTGCTAGCAGCATTGACAAGAAGTAGTGAGTGTGAACATTAGGATATCGTAGCTGGTTCGCCATGGCGTTGAACATGGCGTACCGCCCTTCCCAGGAGAACTCATTACACATAAAAAGGAAGATTTTCACGAAGATGTTTGCTGCAACGTTCTCATATGTTACGGGGTAGCCGTTTAGATGCAGATGGGATATGCCGAACATCCCAAGACGAAATATAAATGCGCACAGAGCCGGAACGTTGTATTTACCCGTGTCATAATCCTAAATAACACAAATAAGCATAGATCAAGGGAAACAAAAACAAACATAAAGCTCACGTGTGATCGAATCCAAGTGCATCTCATAGCGGTTTCCTGATATGAACTTCCGCAGTTTGGTGTTCATTGCCTCGGGATATTTAATTTTGAGGTCTCTGCTGATGTCGGGGTAATAGCGCAGTTCATGCAGAAAGTCGTAGAATCCGGCGACTAGAAACGGGTCGGGCATGTTGACGTAGGAGGGAGTAGCGCAGAGGATGACGTTTCGCAGTTGCACGAAGCGGAACGGTACGAAGGAGGCGAGCAAGTTGGCGTTCTGGTACAGGACTTCTGGGTACTCATAGAGGCGCACAAAGAGACGGAGAACGCTCTGAAATACAACACGAAGAGTTTTTTCTGTGCGACGTAGAAATTAACAAACCTCACAGAAAGGAAATGTATCCGGGCTCATCGTATCGCCCTCAAACGTCACCAAGTACTTGAGACACTGCGCCAGAAGCTTGGCATAATTCTCGCGAGACTTCTCCAGATGAACAGAGTTGGTCAGGCATAGCTTGATAAAAATTGGATTTGATAAAACTTCAAGCCAGGACTCTGCGAAGTTCGGGATGCACACCGGTTGCAGGTTGGTCATTGCACGCCTAAAGATTGTACCAGAGACTAACGAATAACAACAAAGAACATACGCGAAGGAATCGCTTAAATTGAATATGTAAGCCGGCTGATCCATGAACGACTGCATTTGGTGATTCAGCAGAGAGAGGAGCAGGCTCTTGTGCGGGTAACCGCAGAAGGAGGCGCCAAACTCCCTGCAGTCTTCGATCGTGATGTCACAGATGAATTTCAACGTTTGGTGCAGGTGCTTCGTTCGCTGTTTATCGTCATTGGGGTTGGACCACACGATGATCATACTGAACATGCATGATGGACAGGTAGTGTGAAGATAACCTACCTGAAAAACCTCGCCAAACAGTCCATCTTCCAAGTGGATTCCCTCCTATACGCAGGGTCATGGCGTCTCAGTAGCATGTACAACTCTTGTATGTCGTTGTTTATGGAAAACTTCATAAACTCCTCCATGCTTTCTCCGCTGTGCAGAAAACCCAGGTCATTCAACTGAAATTCCATTATCATCTAGAATTTACAGGAAACTAACCTTCTTTAGAGTGTCCATGAAGCTTTCATCCACTACATCAGTCGTCGACGCTGTTTCGCACACTTTGCACCACTCATTGAGCAAATCGTCGACGTCATCCCACACTGTACTCCACAGTGAGGCGTGATTGGCCATGTCGAATATACTGTAGGTACAGGAGTTCGGTTTTTGAGCATCCATCGATGGCGTGTCAGGGCGTGCGGAAATGTTTCTGGAAAATCGGTTTCTGTATCAGAGACAATAGACCTTGTTAGATAGACGAGCGAGACATATACCATGTCTGCAGGTCTGCAAAAACACCATGGCAGACAGAAGCATATATGAGTGGGGCGAGAGGGACACTCCGCAATGTTCTGGACGCGCGAGACATGCTTAACCAGTGTCTCGGTGATGGTAGACGGGTACCAGGACATTTGCAGACAGGTTCACGAATCTCGTGAAGCAGAAACGTCATACGTTCATACAAAAGAAACGATCGGGGAAATTGTCTTTTCGGGAGCATTCCCTGTCCCATGCGGATTCTGGAATGTCTCAACATCGTCGTTGAGAAGTGAATGTCTTCTTCGAGCATATCCAGACCGACGAGAGTGGGGCGAGAGGGACACAGACACCACTCAGCAAAATTGTAAACGCACGACAAGACCGATCTTCAGGTTTTGTGTACATGATGCTGATAAATTGCTCGCAACTTCGTTTCTTTTTATTTTTGCTTATTTTTAAGCCAGAGAAATGAAACTTAAAACTTCCCGGGGCACGTACCTTTCTCGTCTGCCTATAGACCTTCAGTCTGTCAATTTTCAGCCTACTGTATGCATCAGTTTCAAATTTGTTCAGATTCTTGAAGTTTCTGCCGTCTTGTTCGCGTGTCCCCTATTCGTTCTTAACCTCTTATTTGTTGCATGTATTTTTCTTTCAGGTGATCTCAACGTACAACGAAACCGATGGATCTCAATCAAGTGCTAGCGGATATAGGACGGGATAGGGAAATTCGACCTCCGAAACCCCCACAACCGTCTGAATCCAGTTCTAGTAAACCGAAACCAATGGGTCGGTTTCCCTTCTTATGTGACACTAAATCATTGTGCCGCGTATTTCAGTGAACCCGACGCCGCCCTTCAGATCACTCGCTGGTAAATTCGGAATGGCTGGGCTAATCCATGTATTCGATGCTCTGAAGAACGCGAACAACAACAACGACGACTACAGATTGATCGCTGTGACGATTGGACGCAATATCGACTCCTGGCGTTTAAAGTTAGTTGTTGATCGTTTCTGTCCGCATGATCTAGTTTGTTTCAGCACCCAGAGGGTTTCCACATCTTGGGAAGGTCATCCGATCGAAGAGAAGCCAGAATGGATCGAGCCAGCTCCCGGAAACTTCGATCGAACCCCCGGAGCCGGCCGACGGCGTAAATAAAAAGTAGAACCAATTTGGTTCAGATAACAGTGGATAATTGTCCCCTTATACAGACTGTTGGAAATGAAAAATTGAACTAAAAAAACGAACTGCAGGTTCTCCCACGGCTGGCTCGAAGGAGATCATTTTTGCACGTTTATCAGTGACACTCGCCGCAGACGCCTTATCTCCCCTCCGTGCAATGGAGCATTTGTTTTCGCAGTCGCTCATCTGCTCGTCCATTATCGCAAATGTTCTCACAATAGGTGTTAGGAATGCCGCAATGTGGTGCCATTTCCCGTTGCATCAGCTTTCAAGTCCAACGTGCACTTGCAAAGGGCATTTGGCGCTGCGTTTCAGACGCGCGACTTGGCTAGCCGCCAAGCGTCGCTTTCCACAAATTTCTCATTGGTGTAATGTCGTGAATGATCCTGCTAGACAAATAGTCGACCTAGAAAGCTCGTCGGCAGGTTGGTTCAGCGCCTTCGCGATCGATTTTCTTTTGTCTCAGCTGCGTCCCGCGCGTGTTATCACCGTGATTTCGACCTTTCCTAAATTTATATGGGCCGCATTGATAGCAGGGCAGGCGAGCGGCAGACCAATGCACTTTCCTCTTGTCGATCGCGAATGTTGTGTTGGCGTTGCGTAAGCTCTCTTGCCTCGCTGGCACACTGTGCTCCCTCGCGATTCACGTGCCGTACCCCGTCACCGCTTCCGTGCATCTGCGTTCCTTTTCGACTCATTTACATACCGTGTACCAGTGCCATCCCTCCCTTCATGTGAATTAGGATTAGAGACCTGTTTGCGAGAACGAGGCTATAAAACCACAGCGCTGCTGCCATAGAGGTATCTTTTGGTGAGCACTAAACAGGGGCGCAAAATGCCATTGATTTTCATTCTACGCGAAAGCGAATCTATGCATTTGACACATAGGAGCAGAAGCCAATCAATGCTTACTGGTGAGTCTGGAGAAACGGCGTCCTAGAATCAAACCACAAAAGCAAAGTTGGTAGCTGATTGTCCAATCGAGGAAGATAAGATGTCCAGACAGGTCTAATAGGCTGTCTAGACTCTACAAAGTCAGACGGAATGTCTAGGTACGTCTGGCGCTGTGCAAAACTGTCTGTGTCTGCTAAAAATACAATCCAAACAAGCTCAAAAAGCGGGTTTTTATAGCCTCCTGGTGACAGATTCTCGGCGATAAGAAGGTCGATCATCGTTTGCGGCTACATAACTTTACAGCGGCGGCTACATTGGAACGTCGTCGTCTCATTCTTGTAATCGTCCGCGCCACTGTCCACCCACGACCCGCCCCCTTCCGCAATTCCTTATTCGCGCCCGGCTCATTCGGACATCTTTCAGACTGTGGGTCACCCGAGGACGTCGCTTCGGCATCGGCAGCACGAAAAAGAATGACTGTAGAGCAGCCGACGGAGCTGACGCCCGTCGTGGGCGAGGAGCGAAAGGCCAAGATGGGTATTCTAAGTGCCACTAGTTACGTCATCGGTTAGTATTTCGTATGTCTATGTCTCATACTGATAAGCTTTTCCAGGAAACATCATTGGCTCAGGGATCTTCATCACTCCCACCTCCATCGTCCAGCATGCGGGTAGCGTCTACTTGTCTCTACTCGTATGGGGAATTTCTGCCTTCATCTCCCTAATGGGTAAGTTGCTCATGATGAAGCCTCAAGTAGCCGACTGTTCTAGGTGGCATCAGTTTCGTTGAACTGGGTACCGCTATCTCCGATCCCGGATGCGATTTCGCCTACGTGTGCTACGTGAAATGGTTCGCAATCGCCTTCTCTTTCATGTGGGTCTCCGTGCTCTTCACATATCCTGCCTGCGCCGCTGTACAAGCGCTAACGTTCGGACAATATCTGGTCCAGGGAGTCGCGCCGATTCTGGAGATCTCCCCCGAATATGTCGTCATTACCGAGAAATCTTTGGCTTTCGTCGTTCTGAGTCTGTTTCCACTTGTTTACATTTGCGTAATCTTGTTTTGCAGTCTTGATCACGTGGATGAACTGGTACGCGCTGGACAAGTATGCCGCGAAGTTCCAGGTGGTCGTTACCTTTGCCAAGCTGGTGTCGATGGGTGTCATCATCTGCGCCGGGCTTTACCTTATCATTTTCAAAGGTAAGGAGATGATACCGTAAACTGAACTTATAATGAACTCTTAGATAAGCGTGAGAATTTCTCGAACGGCTGGGAAGGAAGCAACTGGTCCCCCGGAGGTCTGGTCATGGCCTTCTACGGAGGACTGTGGTCCTATGCCGGCTGGGACATCCTTAACTACGGTACTCCAGAAATCAAGAACCCCAAGAGGACTCTTCCTCTCGCCTTGATTGTCGGAATTCTCTCCGTTGCTGCAGTCTTCGTTCTGATCAATGTTTCCTACTTCTCCGTCATCTCTGTCGAAGAAATGAAGAACAGTAACGCCGTCGCCGCCGTAAGCTGCTTCTCCCTTGACCTTCTTGAACCGTCCCTTTCAGTTGTTCAGCCAGAAGGCACTCGGTAACTTCTCCTACGCGATTCCGTTCATGATCGCCGTCCTGCTCATGGGCAGTCTCAACAGCAACATCTTCTGCTCCAGCCGCTTCATGCATGCCGCCGCCCGCCAAGGCCAACTGCCTCCGGCCCTGAGCTGCGTGAACTCCGAATCTCAGTGTCCCCGAGCGGCGATCCTCGCACAGACTGCGATCACGATCGTCTTCTTGTTATTCGACGTCGAAAGCCTCATCAACTATACGACGTTCGTGCTCTGGTTCCAAAAGGCGGTCACCATGGTGGCGCTCATCTACATGCGCTACAATAAGACTCCCGTGAACAAGGATGTCGTCCGAATCCCGATTTTCATTTCGATCATTTTCCTCGTCTGCTGCACACTGCTCACCGTTGTGCCACTTTACGAGGAGCCCGTGACTACAATCAGTGGATTCGTCTTCGTCTTCAGTGGAGTTCTGTTCTACGCCGCCTTTGTGAAGTACAGCAAGTCGGAGTCGCTCAACTCGTTCAAAGAGACTTTCAATAGTTCGTTCCCTCTCCACATAGCGTATACTTAATATCCCTGTTTCAGAGAAGTCTATCGATCTCACGTGCAGAATTCTGTCCAGCCACGTCGACCTTAAGACCGACTACAAAGAAGCTAGTCAGTCCGACGCCTCGGAAGACTTGAGTCTCGAGTGAATTGTTACTTGTACATTACCTTATTTCCTCACTTTGAATTGCTCAAATGTTTTCCTTTGAAATACACATCCGTCCGGTGTCGCCGATAAATATATACGTGACGACATAGAAGCTCCGTTTAATCACATTCTATTTACACCTCAAAAGAGTCCGTTCATGCGAATGTTTCTTCGAATGGCGTTGCTTGAGCCTTGATTAAATTTGTAGAAGATGGCGAAGCGCTTCCCGTTCGGCGCGAACTTTGTCCTCTCCGGCAGCTTTGACATCACCTTCGCTTTGTGCTTTCCGGCATCCTGCTTCTTCCTGTTGAGCTCGGCGGCCTCCGCGTCGGAGAGCCCTATTCTGGCGAATTCGATGCGGTGCGCGATCATCTGGCGGACGCTGTTTACCATTTTAGGACGGCAGTAATCCGGTCCGAATGGGAAGTCAGCGAGCTCGTTCCAAGGCCTGAAATGTATATTGTTTGTGCCAAGTGGACCGAGTACTTACGGCTGGAAGGCATAGTTGGTGCCTGTTTGCGTGTGAACCAGTTGGAACGTCGAGCTGAGTGTAATGTGAACGTCGACGGACGTCTTGATCGCCTCCAGCTCCTGTGCCTTGTAAAGGGATTCGTTCATCTGAAATTCATCCCATGGATAATAGGAGATGGAGACAGCAATACATATAGCACAATTGTCTCTGAAAAGCGTCTATTGTCTGGTTAGTGTCTCAAGTTATGTTGTCTAGGCTTGTTTCTGCAGTATATGTCTGGACTTGTATCTGCTGTTTCTTTTAGACTTCCATCTGTTCCATCTGTCTAGAGTCTAGACATGTGTGTGGAATTTCCTCTAGACTATATCGCATGGACTGTCTACACTAGTATTGACAAAGCCAAAGAATCCTACAGATGTTCCACGATAACTTACCGGTTTCAATGGAGGCTGCGCGATGACGACTGCTTGAGGGAGGATGTCAAGAATCATGCAGCTCCGCGAGTACTTGAACACTTCAGGGCGAGATCTCACCGCGCTGAGCACTTCGATGGACTGCCGCATCCTTTCCCGTAGCTGCTGCTCTAGCGCTGGGAACTCGAGCTTCTTCTTCGTGTGCGAGGCGACCGCCAGGTGGACGGAGATCGTGATCGTGCTCATGTAGCGCATGAATTCGTAGTTCTGCGTCTTGTGGATCCGGGTCTCGTAGAGGTCTAGCGTCTCGAACGCCTCGATTGCTCTTTTCACAGCCGACATAGACACGTTTTTCCCCAAGTAGTTATGGTAGAGTCCGCTGTGAAATCGGTCCAATTCGTCGCAGGTTGAAACGATAGTGGCCAACTGCTTGCAACGTTCTTTCTCGTTCTTCACGACTCCTTTGCCGTCCAGGTGCTTCGTCAAGGAGAAGACGCTCGCCCACTGATCGAACATTGACGATCGACCGATACCCTGCCGATTCATCGCCTCGTTCACCACGGCTACCGTTATTCTATCAGTGGTGTCGGCCGCCTGCTTCGACTTCAGCATTTGGAGGGTGTTTAAACAGGAGCGGATGTCGCCGAAGCAGCCCTCCACGACACGTTGAAGAGCCGCCCGATCGAGCCATAGCTTCTCATTCTCGCAAATCTGGTAAGGGCTATTGATATTTGGTTTCTTGACAGTTCACAAACCGTTCTTAAGCGCTCGTACAATCGGTTAGGGCGCGTAGACGGTACTTCAAGAAGAAACGCGTGAGGCTTCAAGCTTCGCAGGGCGGCGGCGAATCTAAAAGCCCAGAATGAACTCTTCTTCTGGGAATGAGGAAGCTTACAGATTATTACAAATGCAAATGATCGGTCTTCGGATGGCGTGGCGTCCTTTGTCGCTGACTACCGAAACCAAGTACTTGATCGTTTCAATGTGAGCTCCGTCGATTTCATCGATGATCAAGCAGCTGGGCTTTGAGCTCTAAATTAGGATCATTAGGAGAAGTCATCATAGGGTACATACATTTTCTTGCATGGAGTTTACACTTCCTATCGACCGAACTACTCCTTCTATAAGTCCCTTCAAGTAGTCCACTTTCCGGTCGCCACTTGCGTTTACGTCGATCGGATTGTATCCAGCCTGCCTGGCTATGATCTTTGCGAGCGTGGTTTTACCCATGCCGGGTTGTCCGTACAGCATTGCTGTTCGAAGGCGAGGGCGAGCGGGTTTCAGTGTGCTCTCAAGCTCAAGATTCCGTTGCTCAAGCTCCGAAAGGTGCTCCACGGAAGGCGGTTTCTTTTTGAACGCACACTCGTCCCACATCTTCACCCAAGTCAAAAGCATTCTGTTGATGCCCTAAACAAGGAGATGAAGGAAACATTCAAGCTGGAGACTTACATCATCGCTGAGAAGCTCGGCGTAACTCTTCGGGGAGTACTTGTCCACCCACAGCGCGGAGTCACAGGTTTCTTGAGAGGAGAAGTCGTCGGAGAGGAGCGCATCGATCTGACGGTCTTTTTCCTTCGTCTGTTCCTCGATGATGGCATTGGCCTTCTCCATCAACACACGCATCGGGGCGACGTTCATCTGACCGCGTGGCTTAGGTTGCGACGGGGCGAGGAAGCTGTCCTGTGTCGATGCATCCTGCGGTTCCTCTAAGGTTTCTAAACAGCATTAATACGTCTTTTTCTAATTAATGTTCGCCCAGCCCTACCTACACCCTTCGGCAACTTCAGAGGTCTCAGGCGGATGTACAGACGCTCCATCCTGTCCCAGGAGCTGACTCCCAGCCACGGAGTTCCGTCCATCGGTGGAACGGTCAGCAGTTCTTCGCGCTTCTTCGGCACAGTAACCGTCTCTGGGATGTGCTCCGCTCCGTACGAGTCGGGCGCCGTCCTACGGCGTTTCGCTTCGTTCATGCGTCTCTTCAATCGTTTGATCGCCTCTTCATCTACCATGTCCTGGCGAATCTTGCGAATTTCCTCCAGAGGTTGTGTGTCGATGCGCATGTGCCAATCTAAACTTAGAATCTTAAGGTGAAGGATAATCTATAAGTATGCGTCTACAAAAGTCAGTATGCGTCCACAAGAAGTATATTTGTGGATAGTCTATGCGTGCCTAGAAGAAGTTTCCGCGTTTAAGACGTTTGGAACGTCTAACAAATGTCTACACGTTCTCCTGGCCTATGAAGTCTAATGTCTAAACGTCTAAAAAGCGAATCCTACCAATGATTGCCATGTCAACTCCTGTATCGATTCCAGTGAGGTCCGCCACATCTGCGGGGCGCTTGACGCCTCTTCCGGTGACCATGTTTCCCAAGTTCTCGCCATCCTCTTCGTCCTCGGGGAAACTAAATAAAGGCTGTATAGGAGTGGGATTAGCTACCGCCATACCCGGCTTGACGCTCTCCTGGGGCAAAGGGAGTCGGGTCATCGTACGCCAGGGTATTGAAGTCGTCGTCATCCATGTCCAGAGCCTCTGAAAAAAACTTATATACTCTCAAGGACTCTGAAATCGAAGAAACGTCCGCGGAGATCACATGGAAAGCATTCGCTTCGATTTACCGCGTAAATTCCGATCCTCCGCGCAAGACCATCGCGAAAACTCCATTGCGATCACTTCTTGACGGAGCAGCCCATCTTGGCGAAGCTCAATAATGTGATAGGTGACCTTCAAAGCCAGGCGAACTCCGAATGAGTCCGTCTCGTAGGAAATCTTCACCTCAAACACACGAAAGCAGTATAGACAGTGCTCTGCCCTCCCTGACGCAGACGACTCATATCGCTGGACCTCGTCGATCGTCTCGCCAATGAATAAGTGTCGCCCGATGTTGGTTTTGGTTAATTAACCAACTTTGAGGTAGTTATTAGATCCGCCCTTTCACATGGAAGTGGCGCGATAAAATTTTGGAACTGCGTCCCGCAAGGGATGCTTATAGGACTGTATGTGAGTTGAAGAGTGGAGGAAGGCTGCAAGAATGAGATACAGAAGTCGCATTGTCGCTTTGCGTCATCTTATCGAACACTGACAAAATTCATATGCTTGGAACAGTAAAGAACAGCCGATGGGAGACGAGAAGGAAAGCATCCTGTAGTCTTCCCGAAGAAGTCCGTTCGACAGGTCCAAGAAGACCACCTTCGACCCTACGTCCACGACGAGGCCTCGCGGAAGCACGGAAACAGCAAAATGCTCCAAAGAACCTCCCTCTCCCTCCGATTTCAGATCAAACGCAAAACAACCGCCGCAGACATTGATTTCGCTTCTTGTAATTGTATCGCTGCGGAATAAATAATTTACAATCTAATTTTACGTCGTATATTGGGCTACAGAATTCAGAACGCACTTCCACTGTGGCAATCTATGGTCAGGAAGGGGGAAGAAACATTTCCGAGTGCGCATGTCAACCTGGCGCTGGGATGGGATTCACCAGTTCTTCCTGAGACACGTTTGAATGCCGTGTCTGAGACAATGCAGGATGTATGATACTCAGCTCCTAACATGGTGACGTTGTGTGGTGCCAGCCGTTCGTCGTCGTGTTTTGTGATCCGCCGCTATTTGCTGCTTACACGCTATTTAACCGTATCGCCATGGATTATCAAGGTTCGTGCTGTCTTCTTATTCGCGTGTTATGCCCTCTCTGTTCTAGGCGGAGCTGAGCGTCGCCAGGTGACGCGAATCGTCGAGGATGTTGAGAATCTCTTCCGAGATCTCAACCTCACTCCCGATGCGCCCGTTATGGCTGACAAGAAGCCGCCAGGAGTTGGAGGCCGGCGCGTTGAACTTCAAACGAACATCTACGGATTATCGATGAAGGACATGCCGGTCTACCGCTACGACGTCAACGTCATCGCCAGGATCAAGGACCGCGAAGTCCTCTTCACGAAGCGATCGAAGGAAGACGCTGTGGCCACGGAGCGCAAGGACAAGTGCCGAGATGCCTTCAAGCGCATCGTGGAGAAGTTTGGCCCGAACTTCTTCGGTCAGCCGCGTCACGCTTTGTACTATGATTGCCAGTCGATCTTGTACTCAGTGCTGCCGATCCCCGACCTGGAAGACAGAGTAAGCGGAGTTGTTTGCATTTGGTTATTTTCATTTGTTTCTAATTTAGGGATGCCACGAGCTGGTCCTCAACAAAGAGGAGTTGGAAGGCCACCCCATCTTCGGGGAGCTCGATTCAGTGGCCCTGGAATTGAAGAAGGTCTCCGACAACTTCAACCTGAATCTGGCCAACATGGAATTCCTTCGCACGGAATTGGTGGAGCAAGACCACTCGCTTCAACAGTTCCTGGAATTGCTCACAAGTCAGCATGCTCTCTTCACCCCGTATGTCTTTGTGTTTATCAACTGTTGTTAACCTCGCTATGTTTCAGCGAAGACCACATCTGCTATGGCTCAGGAACCAGCTTCCTGCTTAACCACACGAAGTATGGCTTCCAGAACAACGACTGCCCCGATCTCGGCGAAGGAAAGTACTTGGCGGTTGGCTCCCACAAGTCAGTCCGCTTCATCGAAGGTCCCAAAGGGCGTGCAAATGCCCATGCTGCCGTCGTCGTCGACACGAAGAAGGCTGCCTTCCACAATCCTGAATGCCTGATCAACAAGGCCATGGCAATCGTCAACATCATGCCCGAGCAGAAGCTCCGGAAGTCTGACGTCGACCGCTTGAAAGGCCAGTTGAAGGGCCTCTTCGTGGAGACAAGACACACCAAGCGATCGCGTGTCTTCCCCATCGCCTCCGTCACAGAAGAATCGGCCGCCGAGAAAGTGTTCGACGATGGCCAAGGGAACAGCATCACACTGGTGCAGTACTTCCAGGAGCGCTATGGAAAGCAACTGAGGTATGCGCACACCTTTTCTGACCATTGTAACATCTTTGCAATTCCAGATTCCCTCAGGCACCGCTCATTGTTGTCAGCGAGAACAAGCAGACCAACTACTACCCAATGGAGGTCTGCTACGTCTGCGACAACCAGCGCGTCGCTCTCAACCAGCAAACACCGCTCCAGATCCAGAAGATGATCCGCGTAAGTGACTTCGTCTAGCTTTCTCATGCTACTATCACCATTACAGGCTTGTGCTACTCCACCAGCTCAACGCGTGCGTCAGAACAAGGAGAACATGCGAGCGCTCGAGCTCAACCGCGAGAACCCATTCCTCAGCGAAGCCAGCGTTGGAATCAGCGCGCAACCTCTCACCCTGAAAGGACGCATTCTGGAACCACCCGTTATTGGATATGGCAAGAACGTTAGCATGGCTGTCGCGAAGGACAAGGGAAGCTGGCGCATGGATCGCCAGAAGCCACACTTCCTGTACCCCGTCGACTTGGGCGTCTGGGCCATCTACGTCATCCGCGCCAGTCAGCGCGACATCTTGGATCAACCGAAGTTCGAGTAAGTCATAGCTTTATCCTGGAAAGTAACTTAAGCCACTTCTTTCAGGCAGTTCATCCGGTTGTACATGCAAGAGTGTGCTTCCCGTGGAATGCGTGTTGGCGATCCCGCGGACTGGGACACTCTCAATGCGGATGCTGACCAGATCGTCGCTCGCATCAAGATGGCCGCGCAGAACGGATGCTACTTCATCTACTTCATCACGAGTGATGCAGTTAGCGACATCCACAGTATGTGTTGTATCCCATTGACATTTAGTAATCTCTATTTGCAGAAGTCATGAAGTATGCGGAACGCCAGTTCGGCGTCATCACCCAGGATATGAAGATGTCCAGCGCCAACGACGTGGTTGCCAAGGGAAAGCGGCAAACGCTGGAGAACGTCGTCAACAAGACCAACATCAAGATGGGCGGAATCAACTACGAGATGCGCATTCGTGACCCTGGAAACAATGTGCTCCCGGACAGCCGCTTGTTCATCGGATTCGCCATGAGCCACCCGGCTCCTCAGACGACGCATGAGCGTAACAAGGGCATCGCTCCCAAGTCTCCTAGCGTCATTGGGGTATGTGATCCTTCTCTACATCACGGTATTAATCGTTCTTCTTGTAGTTCGCTGCCAACATGAAGGAACACCCCTGCGACTTCGTAGGAGATTGCGTCTTCCAAGAACCCAGGCGTGACGAGAAGATTGGGGTGATCCGTGGGGTCATCCTCAACGTGGTTAACCGCTTCAGAAATGCCCGCGGCAAATTCCCGAAGGACGTGATCATCTTCCGGAACGGATCTTCCGAGGGCCAGTACCCCCTCATCCTCAAGTATGAGATCCCGCTCATCCGGAGCGCCTTGGATGAAGCCGGCTGTTCGGAGACGAAGATCACTGTCATCGTCTCCCAGAAGATGCACAACGTCCGCCTCGCCCTGGCCCAGATCAACGAGCGTGATCGTGCCCCTGACCAGAACATCAAGCCCGGCACAGTCGTCGACGAAGGAGCTGTACACCCTGTGTACAACGAGTTCTACTTGAACTCGCATGTCTCCCTCCAGGTATGGCTTTGCTGTTTGATGCTTCTTAATCGTGTTTGTTTAGGGATCAGCCAAGACTCCGCGTTACACCGTCTTGAAGGATGAGAGCGGCTTCGACATGGATACGCTGGAGAACATGACGTACGCCCTCTCCTACGGACATCAAATCGTCACGCTGGCTACTTCACTTCCGGCTCCGGCTTACATCGCCTCCCGCTACGCCGACCGTGGCCGCAACCTCTACAACGCCTGCGGCACGCAATGGAGCACGACCGCTGACGGTCAACTGGACTACAACCAGATCACTGCGCAGCTGTCCTACGGAGTCTCGGACCTCGCCGACTACCGCGTCAACGCCTGATCCAGTATGTTGCGTCTTATTAATTATTTTGTGACTATATGGGTGCTCTGTTGAATAAAAACCATATTAAGATTCACTGTCTCTGCTCCACACTTGCTTTTGGGATAGTTCGGTGGCCGATCTTATTCTAGAGGAGGTTGCTGCCAGTTTGGAGAGTCCGGCTGTGGTAGATTCTATCCGGTCAACTCATATATTCATCGTCAGTCAGTCTGTTCAGCGCAGGAGCGGAAGGATGCTTCTTCAGGACGAATGAAAGCTGCCTTCCTCCTTCAAACTATGAGTTCAACTGGGAGCTTGTCTGTCAGCTCCATTACTTGTCTGAGCACAGGACGCTGTCTTGGATAGGTTGTCTGAAGACAGTTCTTCTGTCTGTAAACGTTCTTCTTCTGTCTGCATTACTTGTCTACTGTCTCCTTTACTTGTCTTCATAATTCTTCTGTCTGCGAACGCAACTTCAGGGCTTCACTGATTGCTCCAACAAGATGTGCAAGTATCGCAGTGGAGAAGATGTGCGTGTGGAAGTGAGAAGTGAATCCACGCACCGTCGCCGTCACACGTCAGTTGATCCTTCCTCCATCCAATGATGCGACGCTGCACTGCCCCCAACGGAAGAAGGGTTGGCCTCACATCACAGGCCGCTCATACGATAATCCCCAGGAGTCAGAGAAGATACGCGTCGTTTATCCCAAGTGGTCTGTGATTGTGCGCGGGCCGTGACTCTTGCTCTCTGTCCTTGATCACGACAGCTCGCTAGTCTCGGCTTTGACCCCGTCTCAGGACGTCGCCTTCATCTCCTCTCTGAGCCGCCGCACCCTTGCTCTGCTTGTCTGACTTCTCTCTCTTCCTCGGCTCAGCAACATCACTCGGCCAATTCAATCCTCCGCACCATTCCAACGCCTCGAATCGAGCGCTGCTTCTTCAACAAGGTATCGTCCTCGTGTTAGATTGATTCTCATGGTTGATTTTCAGATACTTCAACAATCCCCGCCACTCCACACTATGACCGTCACACGTAAGGAACGCCGAAAACGGAGGAAAACGCGTCCAAATCATCCGAGTCGTCCTCCTGGCTTTCGTGGGGAGCATCATCTCTTCTGTGGGGGCCGCTTGGCTTCAGTCGGTCGGCGCAGTGGTGGCCAACGTGGTCTCTGTAGAGCTGCAAGCAGCGCTCCACGCGTTATGGCACGCATGGCGCTCCCTCAACAAGGTATCGCCGTAATGTTAGATTGATTCTCATAATTAAAGTTCAGATACTTCAACAATCCTTGCTAACCGCACAATATCACCCTGGATCACCCTGATCGCGTTCAAAAGGTAGGAGAGGGACGACGGTGGATAAAGTTATACAATTGAAAACGGGAAAACCATCGTCGACAATTTCAGTTCTCAACAGTAATACTTTATATATTTTCAGACTGCGTCATGTTTCGTCAATTGGCCCGTGTCGTCTTCCTGGCCCTTGCGGCGTTGGCGGGGAGCGTCGTCTCCTCTGTCGCGCCCGCTTGACTTCAGTCGATCGGCGCGGTGGTGGCCAACGTGGCCTCTGCAGAGTTGCAAGCAGCGCTCCACGCCTTATGACATGCATGCCGTCGTGCATGGCGCAGGGTCCGGAGGGGTCCCCCACCGCGAACGGTCATCGTCACGTACGTATGACCGCTTCGTCGGCTTTTCTTGTTTTTTTAATTAATCAGTAATGTGACGTCTCCCTTTGCCAAGTGTTCCGATCCGAAATGACCTCGACGACGACAACCAGCCCCCGGCAGTCCCTCGACAGTTCGCTGACAGTGCCGAACGCCTGTCGGCAGCTCGATGACGGACCTCTTCCAGTTCCCTCCCTTATATTCCAAAATCCGCCTATAATAAAGGGTATCGCTAAACATATGTAAGTCTTTGGGGATACACACCAGGGAACAAGAGAAGCGAGATCCTACAGTCACAGAAAGGAGTAGCTCAAGGAACAGAGTTGGGCATCTGGTCACGCAGGTAACCGCTACAGTAACTAGGCGCATTTCCCCCACCTTTTAGTCTATTTCGCGCCATTTTTTGCCAAAAAGCTCCTCCAAATTCCCCGGTGACAACGCGACGGCCTCATCATTCTTCACGTACGCACTTTCCGAGTGTTCTACTTGGTTTATAGAGGGGTAAAATGTTGTCCATCAATATGCGAAGGCGAAGACTTCAGCTCCACCTTATCTTAACGAGGACAACCACGTACTGGCAACTTGTCTGTTTGGTGCTTCCTGGACGAGAAGCAGGGAGCGATCTGTGACGATTTGAGAAAAAGAGATCTGAGCGCGGGCTGTGACCCTGTAGCACTCGGACCGCTCGCCAGTCTTCGCTTTCACCGCGAAGATGGTTTCAGGATGGTCGCCCTCATTTCCCCTCTGGGCCGCCGTTCATGTCTATTGTCTCTCCCTCCTTCTTCCTATCCTCGGCTCATCAAGAACCCAACAGCACTCGGGCCATCATCACACCAATCGAGACAAAGAAGTGTTAAGGAGATTCTACCGTAATCCTCACATCTACTGTGTGACAAGTTAGCACATTCAGATCACTATTTAAATAACTCCCCATCAAAGCCATTTATTCATTCCAACGCCACCGAATCGAGCGCCGCTTCTTCAACAAGGTATCGTCCTCGTGTTAGATTGATTCTCATGGTTGATTTTCAGATACTTCAACAATCCCCGCCACTCCACACTATGGCCGTCACACGTAAGGAACGCCGAAAACGGAGGAAAACGCGTCCAAATCATCCGACTCGTCTTCCAGCCCTTTGCGGCCTTCTTGGCTTAAGTCAGTCGGCTCCGCCGTGGCCAACGCGGCCTCTGGAGAGCTCAAGGCAGCGCCCCATGCTTTATGGGGTGCACGTCCGGCGGGGTCCCCCACCGCGAACGGTCATCGTCACGTACGTATGACCGCTTCGTCGGCTTTTCATTTTTTTAAATTTTAATTAACACGTAACTAGGCGCAGTTCCTCCCACCTTTTAGCCTATTTCGCGCCATTTTTTGCCAAAAAACTCCTCCCAAAAAACACGTACGATGGTACGATCGCTGTTTTTTGGAATTTCACCGATTGTGACAGTGGCTTTTACGCGCCAGTCACCTAGGCCGTCGCTAAACGACCGATCCTGTACAACCGACGCAACCGAAGACGACCTTGGAAGGAACAGCTGTTGGTCCGTCATAGAAGTCCACAAAGCGATCGTCGTCCCTCACCCGCACGAGTCCACCAGTATCCACCGTCTTATATCATATTGTTAGCCCCCCTCCCGCTTCTAACTGCAATAAAGTACTTTCTCATGCAAGTCTCATTAGATCCATGGAAAGATCGGAGAAGAAGATGCGTCGCGAGGTCCTGACCCGGACTTCTGGTGTAGATCTCCAGCAATTCATTCTACTGTCACCACCTTGTTCTTGCTGCACCGAGTAACCCACTCGAGAGCACCGCCACAATGTGGTGGATGTGAGTCCATCGTTGTTTCTCTGCCTCAAGAAGCACCGTGGGTCCACGGGTTCCGTTAATTGATGGAACCCGAAGACTCGTAAGTCCTTGCTTCGGGCGATGATCGGAATCCATGCTGAAGTCACCAGTCAGTAAAAGATGCTCAGAGTCAGCCATCCATGAGAGTGATCCCTTCGCATCAGGGTCAGTGTCCACTTCCTAAGTCTGTGGAACTGATGGTTTTACAACCGCCACAGATAACCATCGTTTCGTAGTTTCATTCTAGGTCATTTTCCTTTCGTCGTGCCGGACGTCACGCTTTACGACGGAAGCCGCGTTATCGCGGTGCTGCAGTCCGTGGTTTGGAATAGTAAATGGTTTTCAAACAGCCAAGGAACTACCGTTTGACATATGACGACTTGATTCTCCGGCTTTAAACCCCAGAAGATTATCTTCAGAGCAGGCTCATAGAAGGGACACTGGCGAAGCAGGCAAATATTTGATGTAATTAGGATAAAAAAAAAGAAGTAAAAAACAGTAAAATATACGTATTAAAGACGACAATGCAGCTTTGTTGCTTCTTCGCCCTCCCTGAGCTCCGCTGCAGCGATTGGAAGAGCCGATCAGCTGCTACTTGCGTGGCCCAGATCTTGCAAACCTCCGCTCGAAGCCAGATGCTTATTTGGAGAAGTCTTCTACTCTGAAGCAGCCTTTTCGAAGTTGGCGAGATAGTCATAGCGATGGTAGCGATGCTGACTGGCACTTTGTGACACGGTCCAACGGTTGGCGTCAAACAGTAGGAGCTCATTAAGGGAAATTAGTAACCGCATTAGATAAGACCGAAAGCACGCCCCACCTCCGGCCCCTTATAAGGAAGGAGGCACTGACCACCGACACCCTGCTCAGTTCCGCTCTCAAGTACCGTTTCAGATGACCCTTTCACCGGAGGAGGCCAAGGCAATCGCCACGCTCTTGGTGGCGAAGATCAACGCCGATGCGGACTTCAAGAACCTCTCCGAGAGGATCATGAGCAACAGGAATTCAGCAAACGACAGCTACAATTACCGCCTCTACACCAGGCACTGGGAGGCCATCGCCGAAGCTGTCCAGAGAGAATACCCCAAAGGTACCATCCCACGATCGGTCCTTCTCTCCTAGAGCGTCGTTCTAGTGATCGGAAGATCCGATCTGCTGCTGCTCGCGTGGCACAAGTCCTACAAACCTCCGCTCGAGGCGATCTTCGACAGAGCCAGCGACGTGGCCTTCTTCTTCATCGGATATGTGGGAAACTCGAAGGATCTGAAGAATTTGTCTTTGGAAGACCCTATCCTCGACTAGAAGTACAACATCAACAAGCATTTCGGAGAGATAGGCAGAGCCTACCTCGAGGAGCTCCAGAGAGAGCAGGAGTCGTACGTTGGCAGCATGGAACAGAAGTGGCAGAACATAGCCCACGCCTTCAACATAAAGTTCGATGCGAGTAAGGACCCTCAAGGATCCCCGAGCCAAGCCACTGTGTTTCAGAGTTGGAGGCCGTTCTTCTCGAGCGGAAGTGTAGGAACCTAAGGCGTAGGAATGCCTATCCCTATCGCCCATACCAAGTTCCGTATCGCTACACCCCTCCGAACCAGGTTCCAGAGACCTTGCTGCAAATCCTGATCAACATGGTGGGCCAAGATGCTCTCCTCAGGCAGTCGCAGGCAGTAGGTTCCCATGCGAACCAGCCGCTCGGAGACTTCCTTAGTCGGTAGGCTGCCGAGTAGTCTTCTCAGGACCAAGTGTTCGCTTGCAGAGACGATTCCACCGCCAACGACGACAACGACGACGACTAAATGGCCCTGAACACGTCCTTAGCTTTGTTACTCTAGCTCGTTTACTCTCCTCGCAGAAGGCCCAAGCACAAGTGGCCAAGTTCTTGCGAGCGATTGAAACATTTAGCTTTTTTGTTTAACTTGAACATATTAAACATACTATTCTACTATATGTTTGCGCTTTATTCAGCGTGCTCTTCTGCATAACAATATAGTCTTCGTTTCGGATCGAGGTGAAGGAAGAGCCAAGAAGGTCTACAAAGTTAGTTATAGGGGCGTAAGGGACAAGGAGGTCAGTGCTGGGAATCCCCAAAGTCCAACCGAAATCCTTTTGGAAATGGTCCTGGTTTGGAACTCTTAGAGCCAAAAGTAGCACAAACTCCACAAGACTTGAGAATACAGTAAAGGCTCGGTCACAAACCAATGCGATGGAGACGAGTAGGCGAACAATCGTGGCCAAGCCTTAACACAAAATTTATTATAAAGACTCCAAGTGATAGTTGTCGACGTTAGCAGATTCGAGTCATGGTCATCAAAGACAAGAAGGAAGGAGTGTATGTCGACTTTCGCAGGCTCCCGGTCCACAAGTAGGAACTCGACGGCCCGCCACGCAGACCCTGCCATCCCCAGAGGTCAGAGAAGCCTACCCGAGTGGTCTTTGCCTCTTTGATCTTCGCCCAAGAAGCGAGACCCGACGCTCCTCTCGAGAATCGACTCGGCGACGGAGAACAAACAGAGTCTCGGCCTCCAGTGGCGAAGACGATTAAAAGGACGATCAATCGTCGCCGTGTCATAACACCGGAACCGGGTGTTTACGGAGGAAATCTCTGTTTTGCTGCTGCGGCCTAAAGTGCAAGCGGAGTGCAAGGCGTCGACGTGCCTGGTGGCGCTTGACCGGAACGAACCCGACCTGTATAGGTTGCACACTGTAAAGTGCGCCACAATCTCTGAGAGACCAAGTAGGGAAGCCCAGCTGACCCGTTCAGGAACGCCTCGACTTCTTTTCGACTTTAAAGAAACTAAACATTGATTCTTACACTGCCAGCTAACGTCACTTTTACTGCGGAGGGTACTACGACCTGTAACCTTCAGATTCCAGTTTCAAGGAGGCACCAAACTTGTATGCCTTCTGGTAAACAGATTCAGAAGACTGAAGGTTCATAGCGAAGCCTTTGGGAAGGGTGTTCCAAAGCGAACGTCCAGTATAAAATTGTGAATAAAAGTTCGAAGCAATCCTTCTGGCCTGGGAACTGAATGCTCGCACTGATTCCAAACTCCAAACTATGATGATAACATCACACTGAAGCTTACTGTTCGGCTTATAAACCGAGCCTTATAGTCACCGAGTTTTGTTTTTGTTAAGAACGGGCCTTTCCAGCACAATCTTCTACATCATTCGTTGCTCAGCATCAGAAGGCCAAAATGCAAAACAAAGTAACTATTCATAGCTTTCCTGTTTCGACGTGAATCAACGAATTCAGTGAATTTCTTTGTCTTTCTGGAATCAAACGATGAATCAGCTGCTTCCATTGGAACGCTGAACATGCTGGAGGAATGCAACATCACAGGAATTCACCCAAAACTCTACTTTCACTCATCTAATGTGAACCAGCGCTGTGTGACGGTAATCACCCTGATGTGGTGTTTATCCCTAGATTCATCATGCCCCCTTTCTCATCCCCTCGTGCACCTAAGAACCACCCAGGTGCACCGCTCCAAGACTGGACGAAGACGGGCATCTAAAAATATAGAGCTGGTTTCTGCCCAGGGCTTCGACACGCGTGAACGCAAAACAAAGTGTCGCACTCTGGGCGTAGGAACGGCTCACGTGGCTCATCACGGGAGCGGTGAAAGTAGCGCGTACCTAAACGCAGCCAAACAACACTTCAAAAAAGAACGAAGGAGTTTGAATAGGATATGGATAGGTTGAAGAGATCTACCTACTGGGTCTGTACCCGTTTGAGAACGGATCACATTTGTGCACTTTTAGAACGTGACAGGGTGCAGGACGAAGGAGAGGACTAGGTTACTAACCTAGCAAGAAAAAGGTTTCGTCCTGGAAAGGGATAACCAGTAGGAGACGGGCTATCTGCGGGAAACACCTTCTGTTGATGAAATAAACCTTAGGCCCGACTTTTGGCCCCTTAAGCGCAGAAGGAGGTTGTAAGCTGGGGCCTAAACCAGCCTTCTCTGTAGCTTCTTGGGCTTCTTGCAACCAGGTTCATCTATCCATCTGCTCTAGACTTTCCCACATTTTGTTCGCCAAACTGCCCTTCCTCCATTGAAGGAGCACCCTGTCACTTCCCAGAACACTTCCCTGGACGATCTTTAAGAAAAGTTGTTGATCGTCGCAGTGATCATCGCCGAAACAGGAACGCTGTTGTGAAAGAGACACAAGAGTGCAAAGATCTGTCTCTCTGTCTGTCTAGTCTCCGGAAGTACGTGACAGTCGCCTGGGACTGTCGGTTCCTTATTAGGGAGATCGCACCCTCCAAAGTCCAGCACTGGGCTGTTTTCCTCGTGTGCATCTGGAGCCAGGCGCAGAAGGAGGTCAGAGAACGGATGAGCCTACGTGAGCGGTCGACTGCCTGGTCGTGGCTTTCTGTTATTGCAGATCGACAGTGATCCGTCACGCCAACATCGAACCGAAACCCGAACGGCTCTGATAACAAGTAGTCCAAACGTCAGTTTCCTATCTCAGTGAAACACTAGAGATACCGCGATTACTACGCTGGCCATCTCGGACTTGAACAAGATCGCCTGGCACATGTCACACACGTGGATGTCACACTGTAGAATGTGCGAAAGACACACACATTCAGGACAAAGAAATCCACAGTACACTTGAGCTAGGACATGAAGCAACACCTGTGACAAACAGAGGTTTTCCATTACAGCTACTGTAATCTACCTATGTACACATTAACTTGGGGCGTTTTCTCCATCAGAGTTTATAAACCTTGATACCGAAATCGGCAGGAATAGAAAGCGGACCAAGTAGAGGCTATCTGTCCTCCCACTACTACTTGGGGTCGACTAACCAGAACAACTTGGCAAACTGGGCCAATCTTTTCTTCAATCGATACTCCATGGAATGATTCCATCGAGTCCAAAGGAAACGCGAAGATTGGTCGCTGCTAGAAGATCCACAGAGCTTTGGTAAACGCATTTCCTACAAGTTAGCGTACACCTTTTTTATAGCTAATGTAAGCTTTCCTATTCGCTGAGGCTGTTTCAATTAAGAATAGGTTTACTAAAGGTCTGTAATTGCTGAGCTACTTGACTGCCTAGGAATAGAATCGAGCGTCCTCCGGTGAATTTCTTAGAGCTTAAAACGTATTCTTCTGGACAGCTTTGCAAAAGAAGGAAAACCAGACGATTTGAAAGTGCACAGATGCGTAGAATCTCCTACTGGCGCAGGATCGTCTTCTTTGTGGCGAAGAAATGACGGTCCCTCCTTCTCCAGGGATCCAAGATAGAACTACTTTTCCATGTCCAGCCCCTAGAATCGCTTGTTGTCGTGGCGTAGGTGATAAGAGCCAGCTGACCAGGTCAGACTGACCTTCTTAGGTGCGCATCCCACGTGACGGCGGTGAGAGTGACCCATGCGTAGAGCAGTGATCGTCTCACGGTAGGGACCGATAGCGAAGGCACAGCAACCAACGATCATACTTGTCCTTGGCCTCGCTCACGTTTTGTGCTCTTGACCGAGAGTGATCGTTGGTCTTGTGACTCGGCCGTCCGTGACGCAGAGATCGTCTGCCAAGTATGCAAATGGACATTCCACAGTCATGCCTGGGAATGCGTGATTCACTCTTCCTCGGGACGGCCAGGGAGAAGGGATTTGTGTGCCCTGATTACAGAGCTGCCTCCCGGGCAGGGGCGCAAGGACATCTGTGGAAGGACGTGGCGGTGGATCTCGTACCCTTAGTCGTGGCTTGTAGTCGCGATAAACATCGAGCGACCGATTTGTGACCGCTCTTCCTAAACAAACAGAGTCTGGCTCCCCAGTGGTGACGCTCTTCGCACTCCGGCCGAGATCAAACCACCGAAAGTCGGAGACTAACCTTGAGATACTGTGGGGATATATGAGATCTTTGGTACCGCTCGCAGAGGTGAAGAAGGCCCGTTGTTGACTAGGAAGTGAGGGATCGGACTTTAACCCCGTCCTCGAGGAGCCTCTACAGGCTTTTGTATTATGGCTTCTGCAGCAGGACAAGAGCGCTCTGTCCGCATTGTTGCGATTATGCATTTGTTTGCATATTTCAACATGCAAAGGGAGAGATCTGTCGGGAGGCAAAACATCCCGCGTCAAAGCAAATCCTGCACGGCCACCGCCCAGGTCGATTGATATCTGGCTTCAGCTTCTTGAGCTTGGTCCTATAAGAAGAGGATGAGGCCACCTCTAACCAGAGCTTATAGGGACGGTTTGGCTCTACTTTCCCTGTTTAAGGCTTTAATGTTCTTAGTCTTTTTCTTGTATCGTTCCATAAAACCGTTTGGTCACCTCTAACCAGAAACCACTATTCTAGAGGTACAGTGTTTTAGAATAAAGAAATTGTTGGCTCCATCTGACTCAGAAGAGCTAAGCTTAGGTGAGACTTTGAGCCACGCCAATTTGGGTTTGGGCCTTGGGTATGCCGGGGTGTTGTTGACGTAATGGTGGCGTCGTAGCGAGATGCTCTTTTCGAATCTGGCTCCTTGATCACGTGAGCTTCAAAATGAGCCCACCCTCTGACTCCGGATTCTGGGGTAGAATCCGCTTGCCCAAGTTCATGTTGGTACAGGCTGAGCTTAGGCATACATAGGCCTGCCTTACAATCGGACTAAGGTCGCACTTGAACCGAGGACTAGAAGAATCGACCACAAATCACCCAATTTGCACCTTCTCCACCGATATTACACCTTCAAGAGTCCATCAGGGCTGCAACTTAAGAGTCAGCAGAACAATCTGCTTCTCAGAACACCAAGAACTTCAGCGACTCTGCCAGTGTCCTAGGCCAACAGCGAAGGCACATCACCACCACCATCTGATCTCACTGGGTCTCCTCGAACACTCCGTTTTTCGGGTTCCGCGCCACGTCACCGTCGCGGCCTTCTCGACCGTTCGGCGACTTCCGCCACTCTTGCATCATGTTCCGAGGGTCTCCGCGCGGGCAACCGGTTGCCGAGACCGAAATGTCACCCAAATCGGTCGCGGCATTACACCGGCCGGGTCTTTGGTCGTCGAGAAGCCGGCCGGAGTCAGAAGATCGTCGGTTTCCGGCGCCGAGAATAACCCTCGAAACGGGTTCGCCCAAGAACGCCTGCGTCCCGAAACGATTTATTCTAGGAAAGGTCATCCGAGTGACTGAGATGAGAAGGACACAAGTGAGGAACGACGGATATGTACAGAAAGGAGGGCGCGGGAGAGGCTACTGGATGGCGACGACGCCGTACTGCTGCGAGAAGCGGTCGTCGAAGCCGGCGGAGCCAGCCCAGCAGCGGAAGTGGTAGAGATTCTTCTGGAGACCCTGGTTGCTCGAGGCGACGTCGGTGAGCACCACGCGGAGCTCCTGGAGCATGCGGCGGTTGATGACGAACTGAGATCGGACGCCGTAGTCGAGGATTCTGAAAGGCGGTGGGGTTAGAGAGGCTGGGAGGCTCTGGAGCGGCTTAGATCTTGAGGCTCTATGGGTCCTTCCACCCCCTTGTTGGAGGCAAACCTTCTAAGATTCAGTTCCCTTAACTTTGAAGCACTTCTTGATCAGATGGGATATACAGGCCTTGGTGGGTGGCCTTCAAGGTCAGCCTCTTTCACGACCATCTTCGCCTAATCACCCCCTCAAAGAAGCCCTCCACAAGCACTCACCTAGCCAAGTGGGTGGTGTCCTTCTCCGTAGCGCGGATAACCAGCTGGCTGACGGCAGGCCAGTACTCGGAGGCGTTGGCGGCGTTGGAGCCGACCTGGCCGCGTGCGAGATGCATCTCGTGGTCGTTGACCGCCTTCATGAAGCACTGGAAGGCGTACCACCGGTTCAGGTCGATCATGGACAAGGAGACCACTATCTACAAGAAGAGCGGTTGTAGCCAGGCTCTGCGCGGGCTCCACTGACCAGCTCGGCGATGGGCGCGTCCACGGTGACCTTCTGGATGGCGTGGCGGAAGAGGTTCATGGCGCCGCAGACGGCCGTCACGTCCTTGGACGTCCAGGAGCAGGAGACGACGATCTCCACCTTGGGCGAGGAGACGCGGAGGGCGACGGCGGCGCCCGAGGCGCGCTGCCAGCAGGCGTCCTCCTCGAGCAGGACGTCCAGGTCGGCCTTCTTGGCGTCCAGCTCGGTGAGGGCGCCGAAGAGCTCGCGGTCGATGTGGTCCCGGAAGGAGCTGAAGCGGGAGCGTCAGAGGGGTCGGAGGGGCTGGGGGCCGAGAAACCAAGAATCCGAGGCATGTGAAGGGGCACACTCACCGGCTGACGGCGCGCCAGCGACACACGTCCACGGGGGCGTCCTGGAGGCACAGGTCGACGATGCGGAAGAGCAGATTCTCGGGGAGTGCGCAGCAGCACTCGTCGGCCTCGGGGATGGACTCCGTCGAGGAGGACTGCTGGTGGCGCGCGGAGAAGGAGGAGAGCTTGCGGAGCTGCTGGCCCGTGCTCTTCTTGGCGCGGGAGCTCAGTCTCCGGATGAGGGACATGGTGGCGGGCATGTTGCAGGGATTCTGAGGAGGATTCTGAAACGGAAGAACCCTTAGCGAGCGCGAGGGAGGACGCCGCACGGTCGGCCGTCGACGCGGAGACGGAGAAATAAGACGATCGCGGCGACGGGGAGCCACGCCCCCGGAGGCGCTCGTCCGGCCCCCTCTACTCCAGGACCGCGACGTCACCGCCCGATTGATCACAGAAGAACGCGCTGAAGAAGATCGGAAGTTCGGCCGCGCTCGTGGAGTCCACTGTCCTGTCCTCCAAGGCGCAAGAGTGGGTCAATGGCGATGGCGACATGAAAGACCACTCGACGTGAGAACTTCGACACCTGAGCGTCCCGCCGCGACTTCAATTAAGTGTTTTGAAGTCAGAATCAGGGGATTCGGGGACCACCTATCAAGATCGCCGGAGCTCCGCGGGCTCAGGGTCGTGTAGGCTCTGAAAAACTCGAAGGACGAGTGGAGCCGAAAACCTGAACTTGGGTATCTCCAACTCTATCTCCAATCCTTCGTTCAGGTGCTGAACTCACACAACAACAAATCGTCCAAACTTCTGCGCGCATCTCGGCCAAGATGCACGGAAGAACCCCCAAAATAGCGCCACTTCGCTCGGTGGTTCCCGAGGGTGACGTCAACCGCGCAACTGTTGACAAACGAACGGGTTATTAGAGAAAAAACAGACGAATCCGCTCGGAGGACGGCGATTCATCAAACAGGATCCGCCCCCTCGCGATCTCTGCACCAGAGTGATAAGACGAAACGACTCTGACTGAATCACCGAGTGATCGGCACCTCGCCATAACCCTCTTCTTGTCTGTCTCAACCCCTTTGCTGTCTATGTCTCATTTACTGTCTATAAAGCCATCGAAGCCGATGTGCGTTCAAAAGTGGGAGTCAGAGCCTTGTGTTCAGCTTCGGAACCGCTCGTCGCTGGCCAGACCCAGTCGAGAACAGAAGAACACTGAACCCAACCATCAGCCCTGGAGACTACCGTAGACGGCGTTCCTCGGAGAATGGATTAGGCATGTCATCATATCCGACGGAGGCGACTCCGCTTCCCGACCCCATGCGCGAGCGACCGTCCGGGCAGAGCGGTGTGAGAGAGTGCAGAGAAAGCAGAGACGGGCACTGTGCACTCGTCATTTAGACAGTGGGAGGACGAGTGGACGGGTGGGTCTCGGGTACATACTCCCGTCCAGTGGGCCGGTTGCAGAGGACAGGCTTGGACACTCCGAGTTCTTGTCACCGGACTTTGGCGCTCCTCCTAGGACTGTGACCAACAGCCCTGGAGATACCGTAGACGACACACAGGACGGGCTGATGATGGACGGCAAATATGCGCATCTTTATTCGGTCGGCATAGATAAGAAGCTGGGAAGGCGCGCTTTTAACGATCGCAAAAGTACTTTTACTTTTATATCGCCCTGACATGTGACTATCCCGTTCTGCAGTGGGCGGTTTGCATATTTTCCCTTGTCTACTGAACCAGATCATAAGATCCTTTCAAGTAGAACCGGTAAACAAAGCGCGGCTCTCGGGACGGGACGTCTGTGCAAACCGTTTAGTACTTGTGACGTACACCCGAGATGAATAATTAGTCCGCCTGTCAATCACGAGCGGTCTGCAAATGTGGAGTGGGTTATCCTGACATTCCTGTGCTTAAAGGTAGAAAGACGATAGGAATGAGAAAAAGTAGAATAGGCACAAAAAGGCGAAGAAAATAAAGTTATGCTCCAGTGGGATTCGAACTCGCGTCCAAGAAATGGCAACCTAGCACACTACCACTCGGCCACAGAGACAATTCACACAGCTGCATCCACGGTCACTTGCCTTCAACGCAAAGCTAAGGAATGCTCTGTAACTCCACGTGGAACTGCTGCCCCCTCATGTTCTGCAAGAAGCCCCTTGCTAACACTTCCATGACTCACATCCTCTGGAGACAAATAACGATCCTATAAATAAACACCTGATACCCCGCGGCCCGGTGTGTATCCTCCCCAGGACAGTTTTTGATACGATGACGTCGCGGCGGGCTTAATTAGTCGCCCGCTGTAAAGCGTTGACGTCACAAGTTTTGGCTGGCGAAAGCCGGCGCCGCTGTAGCCTCTGAGGGACGACGAGATTAAGGCCAACGGCGTCTCTCGGCTCCCATTGGAAACAAAATGTTTACGAATCTTCCGATCTTGTGCAACATTTTTGTTGCAGGCGCCACAGGGAACGTGAGCATTCGTCGGGAGCGACGCCGCGAAGCCTAGAAAGACGCTGGAATGCACGTTTTGGGTGCACTCCGTCATCGGGGGTTCCTGTTTTTCGTCGTTACCGCCGCAGCCCCCCCCCCTTTAGGGTTCTGGAAAAGCTGCCAAAAGAGGCTCTTAGGTAAGGTAAACTTAGAAAGGTTTTTGCTCTCTTCTTAAAGTGCTTCGTCGTGGAGAAGAAGTTGGTGTCTTACCTTGTTTTCCCTACCAAGAGTTAATGAAATTTCCGGTATCATTGTTGACTCACTTCTTCCCTGGTGATGGTCCAAGGTGTCTCCACTCCCTTCCTAATCACATCATCGAATTATCTGAAGTGTTCGTCCATAGATCGGTTCATGAAACAAAGGCTGATTGGAAGAATCGAGAAGAATCTACCATGTCCTTTGGGGTCTTTCCCTTACAGGGAAAATGACTGACAGGCGCATTCCCAGACGGAATCTTTGGGGGCGATTCAGTAACACAAACGCCCAAAGGATGGGATTCAATTCGCTTTGATAGATTGCGAAATCTTCTCTAGTAAACAACTAAGGTGCCTGTTTTCCACCCCTCGAGATAGCCTTGCTGGGAAAGAACCACCTTTAGAAGGTGCTACGAAGTTAACAGCTTCAGTCCCATGCTGGGTATCTCTCGCAAGAAGTTTAGGAAACAGCTAGGGTCCAGGAGGACATCCATTCCATCCTGGAACACATCATATAGTAAATAACCGACCCACAGTAAACAACTACGGTATCTAACTGCCAAATACGTCCAGCGCCGTTTGAAAACACAGATTCCTGGCTGCTTCTGACGCCTCAATGGTGGGAAAGAGCGGCCGGGGAGGTAAACAGTGGCCGGAGGGACAGCCGTCGGCCACAACACACCAACAACTGAAGCAGGCCCTGACCCACGACGCGAGGAACAGTACATCTGACGGTCAGAGACGCTGTGATGGGTTTGGTGTGAAGGGAAGGGCGCTGCGATGGTCGACCGCGTGGGTCCGGATGGCCAACACCCGCGCGCCTGGGTCAGGCCTCGCTGGTTTTGTGTTCTCGAGGCTCGAGCACACACAGCGACGGGAGAGGAAGCTCCTTGGAGAAGGAACGGTTTGCAGGGCTTCAATGGGGGATGTTTTGAACAGAACGGAGAGTTCTTTACGGTTTCTGTGGATGACAAGGCTAAGGAAGCAGGATTACGGTAGTCACAGCAAAGGAAATAGAGGAAGGCCAAACGGAAAAGAAGGCAAAAGATCAAAGGGTGGTATGCTCTGATTAGTTTCCCCCTTCTTTAGGATGTTTCTTATATTCGCATCCAGTAAAGAAAGACAAAAAACGTGGGCCCTGCACCTGTTAGGTCAGTTATCGACCGTAATCCATAGAGTCAAGCTTCGCGTGTTTATTGGTCGACACATGGTGACCAGAGATCTTGAGGGAGGAGCCCATTGATTGAGAATTTTACGGTTCATAAGACTATTGGGGGCTACAATATATGGTTCTATCTTCATGGATCTGTGCAGCTGTCAGTACAGATTGACGAGTCCTCTTGATGGAGCGTACAGATAGTTTCACGACTGAATTGTGGTTTCTTTCCTCTATGTAACGGCATGTCCCAGCAGGCGGAAGACCTACTGGAAGGCTAAGAAAAGACATGCAACATTTCAGAGACTACGGGTCCTTCTTTCTTCCTTTCTTCTATCGTTCTTCTACATATATCACAAATAGTCAAAATAGTCAACAATGATCGCTAAGACCGCGGCGCGGAACCATAAACCATAAGGCGCACGGTCAGGTCATGGATTTGTGTGCTCATCGGCAGAGAGAAGAGGGTAAATAGAACCTTCGATTTATGCATCTCTTTGTTTTCTTCTTTGTGCGTTCAGCTTTAACCAAGATAAAAATGACTAATTTTTTGTGCCCTGGTTATGCATGACGGTTAGGCAATCTCGGGGGATCAATTTTTCTGGGTTTGCTTTTTTCCTTCATCCCTCTCCCTTCTCCCTTTTAGGTCCCTACCGCCATATGTAAGGAGCAAAAAGGGCGTTAGAACCTTCTAATTATTTTTATTGCCCGTAATCGCGTCCGTCGCCCTCTACCGTACCCCGTCGAAGGAGGAAAACACCGCACTTTCGCATTTTATCGTCTTATCTCCGTTCCTCACATCCCCTTTGGTGCGAAGGAGCCGCGCACCACTTCCCCTCCTTCAGACAGTGAGTCTCTGCGCTGCGACAATTAAACGTCTCAAAAGTGCACAGAGAGGGTCTGAGACGTCTGGCCCAGACAAGGAGACGTCTGGATCCTCGGGTTAAAGGTCTCATTCACGACGACGTCTGGCGAGGATGGTAAATGGGCACAAAAGAATACATATAACCCAACAAAAGGAAGGCCGATAGTCTCTTGACCTATCCCTCGTGGCAGGGAGGACAGCCTCTTCTGGAGCTATTGCGCGCCTACCTTTTGAAGTGCCGACAAGCCAATGGGGGTCTTTCTGGATCTTCTCTTAATCTTATTTTGGAAAACGAGTGTTCTAAGGAGGCTGAAACTAACCGACCGGAACCAGAGGTTAAACCTCTTATCTTTGACCTGGGCTCATTCTTTTCTACAAGTCCTCTACCCTTATGTCCTTCCGATTGTCAGCCTTCTGCAGAATGCCACCTCACCATCGGCATCTCAGCCATCGCTGCTCGGCGTTCGAATCGGAACGCAGCCGCTTGGTTCTGATCTTTCGACGTGCGACGTCACAGTCGCTGCTTTCGCCTCTCCGCGCGCCGTGCAAAGGGCTTCCCTTCTTATTGTCCGCCGATGTTGTGGCCTGGTGCACAAAACCAAGGCGAGGGAGAGGGACGCGCCCGGATGGGGGGCGAATGGCGAGCGGGGAGAACTTCTGACCTCTGCCGGCCGCGCCAGGCACCGCCGACTCCTCCATTTGCATATGACTGGAGCGAACCGTCGCCTTGTCCGGGGACAGGGATGCGGTGATCTACGACAGTCGGCGGCGGTGGTGGAGAAGGGACCGGACGTTCCAGGTTTATCGCTTCCTATCGGATAGATCGAAAGTAACGCTTTGTGAGCAATTAGATCAAACGAGGTCTGACCAAGTGGCGTCATAGAGGGCTAATTTGGCCAGGTACTTGAATCGCACGTCCAGGAAAGGTACTTGAATAGGAGGAATGGTTACTGTAGCGTTTTGAAGCGAACTAACAGTGATAACCACAGTCATGAAGTTAATGAGGCCTGTGTCTGCCTGCAAAGTAGCTGGAAAAGTGTTTGAAGATCACAGAAGCGTATCCAATTCGATTCTAACCATCTTGGCGGTGTTAATACTCTCCTTCTGAGCTCGTAGAACCCTTCTGTGACATCTTGATCCGTCCCAAAGGGCCAAACCGACGCGTGGAAACTAGGAGTGTAATCTACGGCATGGCATGGAAGTGTCGGCGGCAATTTAAAGCGACTGGCAGGACAGGTGCTTTTTGAGTGCGCGCTGTTGCGATCCGCCGAGCTTTTTAAAACGACATTACACCGCGCGGCCAAACCGTTTCAAGAGGCTTGGCGACGCTTCCACGAGTAGCCTTGCTGGTCAAAGGTCAGATCCATCGCCTTGTTTCCTTTTTGCATGTCTGCGCACTGCAGCTACTTGTCGCCGACGTCTGCTGTCCTCGCAAGGCCACTCGAGCACCTACTGCGACTCTGACCTTACAATTAGAACAATTATGGTGCTCACACAATGATCATAGAGGGTAGGCGAGGTTGGACAATATAACACCTCCTGTCATCACTGGTTTCATCCTTAAGTCCAGCCCGAGAGGCCCCAGGCTCGCAGCCCCTCAGCCACCGTACACCGGAAACACGAAGCTCCGTTTTTCCACACTTCGCCAATCAAACCAAAGGAGTTCCGCCGCCAGCTGTTCCGGAACCTTCTGATCGACGGTCTCACCCTGCCTTCGCGCCCCGACCAGTGATCTCCTTCACCGCGGTGATCCAAGTAGGTCGATCATCGATGATCTACCGATAACCAAAGATGGCTTGTGTGGGGTTGCAGGCTTTGACACTTGCGGACGTCCGTGTTTCTCTGATCGTAACCACAAACCACCGAGATCAACCAGACCGCCATCCATCTCCCCCTACCGTAACCCCGTCAGCTATGCGCCGGAAGCGCCTCCGGAGCGCCGCAGAGGCCAAAGACTCCTGACGTTGCAAAGTGCTTTGGGGAACGGACCGGCAAATGCCGCGCAGATTTGTTGAACTGATCCGCGGCTGGCTATGCAGAAGCAGCCTTGTGACGGCCGACGGCACAACAACGCCGCGCAAACAGGTCGAGAAGCTCCTTTTCGAGTCTAGGTCCGAAGTCCGTCGCCGGAAGTGTTCCGGATTCCGAGAGGGTATTTTTAGAGCGGATTACACTTTGTCAACGAACTGTCGACGGTTTAGCGTCGAACCTACGCGCGGTCATTCATCACGGCGAAGGGTGGGAAGGACAGCAGTTGAAAGTTCAAATCACGATCCACATGGGTTGGAGGACTGTGGGTGGCATTTCATGGAACACGCGTTGAACATTGAGTTCCAAAGGATATCCTGCCTTTGGCGAACCTAAGAGGAACCATGGGGGATGTATAGATCAGATTTGAACAACGCAACCATGCTCAATTGTCAGGGCTTAACCCGGTTTCTTAACAAACTCGTAACCCAATGTTTGGGGGTTCAGAAAACGCTGATACTATAATGCGTGGATACAGGTTAAGACTACTACAACAGGCTGAAACTACGATATCTGGAAGAGCGTGTTACATATACTGTCCTAAGCTGTAAGTTCAATGACCACGGAACTTGGGAACAATAGGCTATTGTTTTAGTACACAGCTGTTCTCTTCGTTGGTAGCTGTCGAGGAGACTGGCCAGTATGTACTCCACACTTGTAATCTGTTCACAGCCACAACTAATAAACAAAGGCGACTTTTGCACCCGCTGTAGTTGTTCCCTAGAGGCTCCGACTGTGACTTTAACTGACTCCAGATCGTAAAAATCCACGAATCCAAGAAGAAAAACACTTTTTAGATGTAGGAAAAAAGATTCCAACCAGCCGGATTCGAACCAGCGACCTAAGGATATCCGCTAACACTACAGTCCTCCGCTCTACCAACTGAGCTATGGTTGGATGTTAAGGCAACCGAGCAGAATGCATTAGTAGTCGTCGAGACACGAGACACATGTCCCAGAACGATTACCCTGATCCTCGTTCTCCGTCTGACTCGTCACCTCGCGAAACGTAGCCAAGATTCGAAATCGAGCGCCGTTTTTACTCCAGCGCTTCTCATCTTGTCCCTTGGATGGCCACCCCGTCGTCATCGCCAGCGGCGGCCGGCCCGTCAACGTCCGAGGACTCCGCTGTCGACTCGGAAAGTTCGGTCGACAGTAGTGGGAGGTTCGAGTCCTTCCTCCAGCTGGAGACCGTCGGGATCTCCACGCTATGCGATCTCTCCTTGATGAAGCTCTCCTTGGAGGGCGAGAAACCGATCTCCGAGGACTCCAACTATGTGTGTCGACTCTGCACGCGCTTGGACTCTTGTGTCGTGCGTGGTGCGAAGCTCCTCTCGTCCAGGGCGTCGCGCGTCCACTTCGTCGCCCATGTTCTCACCTACAAGGCCCTCCTTCGGTTCGAGTCCACGGAGGTGCTCTGCCCCGTGTGCGGGACGCTCGTGTTCACAGCGGACCCGGGTGAGCCGCTCATCGAACTGGAACTGGTAAGGGCTCTTCCTGAAGCTTGATTAAGAAGTCGTTTTCAGATTAACCACATTGAGAGCGAGCACGCCAAAGTGATTCTCAAGGAGCTGGCTCCTGCGACCCTCACGCCTCTCCAGTGCGACCTGCTGTTCGGAGTCAGTAGTGAAGCCCTCGAAGCAAACGTCAAACTACGCAGGAAGAAGTAGGTGCCTTAACTTTAGTCCCGTTTGTAGTCTCCGATGAGATAGCCCAATCCTAGCCCGTAGAGTGGGTTTTTCTCTCCTATCTCATCTCAGACTATGATTGGATCTATAGTACAGTCATATACATGGAGGAATTTAGCTACGCCTACTGTTTGCTGTGCCACTACGACGTTTTCACCAGATATCGGGTCCCTCAAGCTCAACACTACTTCGAATGGATTCTAGAAGATCATGTCACTAGTCACCTCTCCAACGTCGTCGACGTCAATCCAGATTACGCGTATCGCTGCTCCGTATGTACATCTCAGGTTTGCTTTTTGCTTCCTTTCCCCTTTTACTTGATCTTGTTACAGCCAGTTTTCAACGGAGCTTCTTGTTTCCTGCAGCACCTGTTCACGTACCATAGGAAGAAGCTAGACCTCGCTTGCCTGAACAATAATACGGAAGACCTTTGTCGTGCCTACGGAAACCTCTACATCAGGGTATGGGGAGTTGCGGCGGGCTACAGTACAATGGTTCGTTTCAGATATTCGGACTTCTCGCGCCTCTGGCATATAAAGTAGTTAACGGCGGCTTCTTGAACCCTTTCGATCCGCCAAAAGATACCAGGGACGAAGAAAAAGAGGACTCGTGCGCTATAGTCAAGAAGATCCCAGACTACAGGAGGAAGAAGAAGGATAAGCCTACCGTAGTCCGGATCGCTACGTCTTATATCAACTGCGAAAGGTCGGAATGCGGCCATGAAACGGTCGAGGAAGACGACGTCGCCTTGGTGAGACACATGATCCTTCACGTGAAGCACGACGAGCACCGGATGAAACACCACAAGGAGGGAACGACGCCGGTCTGGTGCTGTCCTAAGGCGGACAAGATCTTTACGACCGGAGGCCTCCTGATGCACTTCGTCAGCGCCCACTTCTACGACAACGATAAGGTCGACGTGGTCCTCTTTAACTTCCTGGTGACCCGATGCCAAGACGTGAGAATGTCACTCGCCTGTGGCTTACTTATTTCTGCCATTTCAGATTTTGAGAACTATTGCCAAGAGCTGCTTTGGAAGTCGGAGCATTTCGCCTTTTAAGGTGATGGCGCTTCTCATCGACTTGGATGTGAACGACGATACGATATCACTTTGGATGAATAGGACCTCAGATTTGACGCTGAATGAAACGTTCGTGGAACTGTGGGCCAACGTGGTTAGTAGCAGGAACCTGGATGGTGAGTTGGTTAGAGATCATGCCACAAACAGCGACAGATAATCGTAGACGTCTATGGTCTGTGCATAAACGTCTATTGTGTGGGAGAGCACGCTCGCTGCTCCATTCTTCTCCTGGGAGAGTACTGTCACCCATTTGGAGCTGTGACTCCACAGACATAGACCTAGACATGCGACAGACACAGTCACAAACATAGACACATGCTATGTATTGTAGTCCTTGTCATCGCCATCTCCCTAATTGTCTCCATTTCAGCCGAAGATGCCGATTACATTTGCTTCTCCCTCCCCTTCATCCAGTCGAAAGGAGAAGAAGACGACGAGATCCTCTGGCTTGACAGCGAAGGCAGCGCACTTCAGAGATGTGAAGACAGCGACCTGGAAAGCGTGCAGTGCGAAGAAGACACCTCCCAGAAGTGCACGGTGGTCCCTATGTTCGAGATCGTTGTCAGCGTCCGACGATACCGCTACGAATTGCGAGGCACCTTCCCGGCAAAGAAGACCACCCTAGTGGGGACACTGCAACGGAAGCGTCGCCTGAATCCGAAGCGGATGCCTCTTCCCGAAAGTATCGTCGTCGAGCTCCGCGAAGGACGCGAAATCGACCCGTTCAACTTGGCTGCCGATGACTCAGAAGCAGTAAGAATGAGCGACGACTCCGACATCGAAGTGCTTCCGACGCCCAATCGCCCGACGAGGTGCGGAAGAAGACCCCTCTACGACAACTTCTGCCCCTCGGACAGCGCCCGGCTGACGACCTCCGGCCAGCTGTCGTGTTTTGGAATAGCGATGGGCCAGCTGGCGTCGAAGACTGTCAGAAGCAAGAGGACCAACAAGCCTCACGCCCATCGTGTACGCACTGACTCGAACAACGAAAAACGAAATGCGCGCATGAAGGACAAGGAAGCCACGAAGAGGCTGGACTCCGCGCTCGAAACCTTCATCAGCGACGCCATGAACTCCCTGATGCCGGAAGAAATGAGGGACTCGGTGCAGTGCGCCATCCACGAACCTTCACCGCCGAAACTGACTTTGCACGAGCTGCTTATGGAGCAGATAGACATGGAATCAAGCACTGCCGAAACGATTCCCCCTACGCCGAAGAGGGGGCGCCCTCGAAAGATTGAGACTGCTGGCTAGACTCAACGAGGTTGCGCTACTTCTTGTACATAGGACCAGATTTAAGTTACAGATGCAATAAAATAGTTCGGGATCGTACGTTTATAAATTATCGTAACGTCACATTAAACAGCACCAGGTCGACATGCTCACCACTTAAGGTCGTTCTCGACGTTCAGGTAATCTCCGAAATCGATGCGTTCGTCGCGTCCAGTGAGGAGGTCGAAGTGGGTCATGGATCCGGCAGAGAAGCCGGGAGGGCCACGAGTGATCTGGCTGGCGGCGTGCAATTCACTATAAGCCAAGATTACGAAGTGTGGCTGAAGGAGCTTTTACCTGATGATGTGCTCGGTGTGAGCGGTTCCGGCGATATTCCGGCGTTCTTCCACGAAGTCGGAGACCTTGCGCTCCATCCGCGAGTGTTCGGCGAGCAGTTCATGGGGGACTGAGTTCACAACATTTTCGGGAGCCTCCAGCTTCTTCTGCTTGGCAAATTGAGTCACCGGCGCCTTGTCATAGACGCTAGTCGTGTTGAACGAGAAGCACTTGTCCTTCTCGGTGAGGAGGTCGGCGGGAGCGCGCGAAAGGTCCTTGATGGAAGCCATCTCAGGTGGAATTTTCTCTGAAATGAAGGAGAAGCACGTTAGTCGTCAGGACTCAGAAGGACGTCAGCGAATGACCACCGCACGCGACAGGCCGCCACAGACTCAAAAATGATGACAGGACGAACATGAGAATTTTCCCGTCGCACGTTCAAACACAATGCACCGCGCCACCCGGAACGTCGGATACTGAGATAGACATCAGTGGCAAGAACCACAAAACCAAAGGAATCTTCTCCCTTCTCCGCTTAGGCACCATTTAACGCATACAACAAACAAATAACAAATTCCCTATCCATCTCGACCTCAAGCTCAGACGAAGTCCTTGAACGATCTACGCGACTTGTCCTTGTAAGTGTAATCGGGTTCTTCCTCCCATAGTCCGAGATTCCTTTCGTCGTGCAACTCGTCTTGTTTGTTGTAGTTATGGTAGGCCATCAAGTAGTTGATGCGCTTGCACAGCTCGTGCCATCTTCGAGGAGAGTTTCTCTGCATCTTCTCCTTGTATAAGTTTCTAAAAACCATCAAAACATTTGGAATGTCCTGTAACCCTTAACATACCTGTAATGGATGAGCTTAATCAACTCATTTGCGCGGTGCTGGCCCGGGAACCCACGCAACCAGCCCGGTGTGTGGTACTGTAGCTGGGCAGGGTGCACGGAACCATCACCCAGTAGGTCGATGTAATCGTTTTCTCCGAATCGTGCTTGGCTCTCCGTCCACGTGTTCTTCTCTTTAGCCTCGGGGCGCGCAAGGGGTACCTTGTCATCGGGGATTCGCGGCAACGGATCAACTCCTTGACGATGGTAGCGGAAGACGTATCCGGCATCGGTCACTTTGTGCATCCGCTTTTCGCGGTCATCGACGACGCGGGGGACGCTACTTCGGTCGTGGCGGAAACGGTACGACGTCGCCGTGGCGGACGCCGACGAAAGGACCGCTGAGAAGTTAGGGCCTCGTGCGGCCAGCATTCTGAAAATCGACAGGTGTCAATCGCTACGCTTTGTTCTGCGTTCTCGTGTGACAATTGTGAACCAGAACAGTCTCCTCGGTCTCAAGGTTCCCCGAGCCTTGAAGGTTGATAACGAAACTAGGGATGACTCGCAAAACCCCGGTCTTCAAGGATGCGATTCTTCTAGGAAATTTAGAGAACTTTGAGATTGAGAACCTTCTCTCCTCTGGCAAAAGGGTGAATTGGGACAACAGCACACAAACGGATTCTCGACAGGATCGTCTTAACCTAACGCCCTACAGCAAACTAAAGAGAAGAGAACAAGCATTATTTGTGGCTTTCTAGGTTTTCTTCTCTTATTTGTCGTCTGTGGCTGTGCTCTAGCCTAACAAAGATAAAAGAAGTGAAATAATTCCAAAACAAGCACAGTTTTTGCGGGAAGATTCTGAATTAGGAACGCCATCCAACCACCCAGCGCCAAACTTAAACAGCAAAATAAAGCGTGCACAGACCAGACAGAATACAGACAGCCTGGCTAAAACCTTGCAGCAGACAGACAATGTGCAGTCTAGTAGACTCCGAAAAGTTGGAGGCACCTCGCCCTTCAAAGAAGACTCCGGACCGTACCGTACAACAGGAAAATCAGTGTGATCCAAGCAGGACGCGACGAGCTAACAGTGATTGACCGATGGGTCGATTCTCGTTTCGCTTCCACAGAATTTTCACGTTTCTGACACCGTCCCCTCCTTCTTCCCTTTCCCCGTGTTATATTGACGTGTGCTTCCATCGAATTCCGTTCGCTTCAGGATGTCGGCTTCCGGCGACACGCCACTGGCGCCGCGAAAAACGGACCACGACGTTGAACCCATCGACCGATACAACGCTCTAATCGTTCGGGTAAGCTGAATCTCATTGAATCGGACTATTTATATCTCTTCTAGGGCGCAATCATCGGCACTGGATTGTTAGGACTCGGACTCTTCCTCCGGAACTCGCGAATCGTAAGCTTTGTGTCCAGCACATGTACGTCATTCTTCGGTTTTTCAGTTCGCTAAATTCCAAAATGTGAACCAGATCCCGAAGGAATTCATTCGCAAAGAATTGGAGCTGAAAGGCCACGTTCGCGAAGTACTGCCCAGCGGAGAGCTCAAGGTGGAGCACAAGCCTATCGTTTCGCTTCCGCGTTTATGGCCACGATCGAAGAAGCAGGTAAGGCGATTATTCTCCGATCATTCAACATTGCCTGAAACACACCTATGTTTCCTGTTTAAGAGGTTTTGAGAATGTAAATTGCAGTGTAGATGCATAAATTGACGGATTACGGTAGGGCACACTTCACGTTGCTACAGTATACATAGATGTGCGGAGTGAGCTCTACCTTGATCAAATTGTTAACCCCCTTAACAATGATGTTTCGTATACCAACGTACCCCATTTCAGGTTGGTCTCCTGCGCCTCCGCCTCGCCGGCCTGGACCTGTCGAAGTCCGGCCAAGAGTACCTTGCCAAGGACCTGCGGCTCAAGGACAAACCGGTTGTCTTCACTGTAATTAAACCGACTGACGGGAATGTGGATAGTGCTGACTGTGACGTGACGGTCCGCAAGGTAATTTCCACCGCTCTATAACTCCTTCTACAGCCTTGCTTCTTCAGAACCTGCTCAGCAACGTTAACCTGAACGTCGAGCTCGTGAGGAAAGGCTATGCCCGTGTACCTGGTCCCGACCAACAGAATCACTTGAAGGCCCTGCAGTCGGTTGCTCCCTACTCGCGGCTCGTGTCCCGTCTTCTGATGTCCGAGAAGGTCGCCGACCGTCGTGGCGTCGGCGTGTGGGAGCGCGACACCTGGGTTGAGTCCGTCGCCTCCTACCCTTCGCAAGTCACCCAGATCGTGAAGACCTCGGCCGTCATCAAACTTCTGGTAAGGTTTCACCCTGTCGACTCCTCTGACTTCTACTTTAGGCGCTCGGCTACCACGTCGGACGCGATGCTCTCTTCACGTCGATCAAAGTTTGCCAATACACGTTCCACGTCCTGATCGCCTGCATCAACTACTTGGCCGACGTCTACCGGCGCTTCGGACGGTCTGTGGATCGCCTGACAAGTTTGTACCACGGCAGAAAGCAGAAAAAACTCAAGAACGGTCCCTCTTCCTAAGGATGTTTTCGTTGTTTGAATAATAGAGGCATTAGATATGCAATGTACGCATTGCTTCTGTGTTGTGTGGCCGCACATTCGTAGCGTTTTTGAGGTTCCGGTTCACGCTTCTCAGATGTAGGAATCCGCTGCACAATGCTGTTAGAGTTTATAGTTCATTAATTAAAGCGAGCTTTTATTTTGGACTTGTCCGATGCTAACGGTTCTGTATAGCTCCAACTAATTGCTACTTTGAGTCTTTGAACGTTTGCCGTGCCGAAAAACGACATAAACTAACGAGATGCGAAAGATGACCGGTTGGGCCGCCCCGAGGAATGTGGGCGAAAGGTTCGGGCGACTCCAATCAAGGAAATTCCTTTCCCTTAGACGTGTGATTGCGTTAGGTCTTCGTGTTTGCAAGAAACTAATTACGTTTGAGTGGCGGGCTCACAAATGCTGGGAGACTTTTGGAGACTTACGGAGGCTACAGTAACCGTGTAGCCTTATTGTCTTTTTTAACTCCTGTTAGTTATAGGGCTTTCGGTTTTGATCCGTATTCCGGGGCGAGGCTTCCTTCATCTTTTTCCTCAACCTAACCAAGTAACCGTACCACTCATCTGAAAGTTACTGTACTTACGGCCAATGTGCTGGAGGTCCTTAGTTATCCTGTGTCACCCCCTTTAGCCGCTTTAGTTTCACAATGTTTAGTATTCTATGCGTGTTTCCAGTGAGGGTTCCCATATAACCATGGAGATTGCTCTTCCGAAGAGGAGAGCTCTTGGTCCCAAATTGGCCAGGAGACTAGTTCCGTCCATTTATCCGTGAGCCTCTTGTGCGAATGTCTTTGTCTTCAATGTGAGAGCTCGCAATACCGTTTGACACGACAAGGGGTGCAGAGAGATGTGTAAATTTCCCAACGTCGCCTGTCGACGGACCTTGATTTCGTCTCCTGATAAGACCGGCTACCGACCCTGGAACCCCTCCGTTCAAACCCCCCGCGTTCCCTCCTCGAGGTCCTCAGCGATGTTCTCGCGGGCCCGACGACCTCGTCGTCTCCTAGGCGTGCTCTGGAACAGTCGATAATCGCGGTCGTTCTGGGACCGCGGTCGTGCGGCAGCGCCCGCGCCGCTTGCTCGGCGGTCATCGCCACCACTTCAGATCTCGCTGTCCCTCGACTCTCACTATCCGGATTAAGCACCATTGTTAATCTTGAATCCTTGCAGATGGCAACCCGGAAGAGTGCTCGAATCGCAGATACACAGCAGCGCCACGCAGCCGAGGTCGCCAAGCATCGCGAGTCAACGGCTTTTTCGACCACTTCGCCGTCGTCTTCGGCGCACCTTCAGCGCTCCTCGAACGTCAGCGGCCACCATCACCAGGCACAGCAGCAGCAGCAACAGCAGCAGCACCGCACTCCGGTTCAGTCGTCGGCAGCGCCGCACAACGCCCACCTCGCCACAAGAAGCGCTCCGGCTATGTCGTCGGCACTGCCCGGAACACAGGCACGGAACCCCAGTCTTCAGGATGTCTACGGCGATCAGAGTATCATCGATCTGATCGATCTGATCAAGGAGAACTCCGTCCTATGGACCTACGAAATTGGACTCGGCAGCCGAAGCGCCTCCAGACCTCTTTGCATGGCGTGGAACATCGTCTATGAAGCCATGGTCGAGAAGTACCCACAAGGTAAGCGGTTCTGTTTGCAAAAAGGACCTTTTGTCCGTCTGAATCTCTGTCTACCTGCATGTATCCTCAGGTCTACGTTCGTGTCTGTCAGACTGTCTTGCATACAGTTTCGAGACAAGTAGCCGGTGGCCTGTCTTCAAGCAGTGTCTGGATGACAGGTCTTTGTCTATGTCTAGTCTCTCCAGCTCTCTCCTTGTACCTTCTGGCTACGGTCACCTTAAGTGTTCACAAATGGTTCTAATTTCTCCTAAAAATGCTGTCATGGCAACAACTTCTCGAACTAGTTTGTTTGCAAATAATAGTTTGATTTCAGTGACACGCAACATGTTGAAGCAGGCATGGAAGTCGCTGAAACGTCGCCACCGACAAACGGGAGGCACCTTCTCCTTCAGCCGACGCATGGCCTTTCTGGACGGCGCAGAGCTCGACCTTAACTCCTCTTCGCGTTCCTTCTCTGGGCTCTCAAGCGCCCCGCGGTCATCCACCTCCAAAGCAATGCTCCGGTTTAACGCCGTCCGATCCACGACGCAACCGCCGAGGCCGTCTTCGAACCCAGCAGCCGGCTATCAGCAAGTGAAGAGGGACCCCGCCGAGAGCCTGAACTCCATGTATCCCGACGTGGTGCAGAACATGAATGATGACGAGATGGACGAGCACGAAGACCCCGAGGACAACGTGATGGTCGGCGGAGACGATACCCCTCGAGGGGCCGCTTCAAGGGTCACCTCTACCGTAAACGTGTGCGGGGACGACACCTCCGCGAACATGGACGTTCAATCGGGAATTGACCAGCTGCAAGCGACGATCCAGCAGTTCCGCGAGCACAAAATAGCCCAGATGAGTCAAGCGAGCGACGTGGCCGCGCTGAACGAGGTGCTTCAGAACAACAAGGCCCAGGCGTTCCCCCTCGGTGAGTCGCTCCTCCCTCGCGTGGTTCCGCATAAGAGCGCTTTCAGGCGAACTGATCAAGGACCGCCTCGAGCAGCTGGACGACAAGTCGAAGCTGTGGGAAGCAGAGCGGAGAATCCTGAGCAAAGTGGAGGAGATCGTGGCCGACGTGCTTCAGCAGCAGGAGCTGCAGCAAGCGCGCCAGGAGGCGGCGGTGGCCCCGGAGGACTAGGTGTGAACCGACACCATCGATTGCCCGTTTGTTGGACCGCATCGGTTACGTAATCCCTACCCGTACAATCATGTGTATATCTCGAATCGTGTTTGAACCTCGAATCCATTAAAGATGAATTGCCCATACGTGGTTCGCGCGCCTTTGTGCGCCCTCTCGAGAGGGTTCCTGAGGGTTCGCAACGCCCTCAGCGCTGTGTCATGTGCTCTGTCAACCGAGGAGGCCTCCATCAACCAGCAGCAGCAGCCGGGCGCCCGCGCCCGCTCTCTAACACATTCAACCAGCACCACTCCCTACGACGTCGACGCGGTCGCAGCGCGATCAATAGCGCCGGTTACTCTGTGCACCGGGCGCGGATGATATAACCGGCCGTGGCTAGGCTTCGCCAGGCTGCTCGCCCGGCCCTAGCTAGACCCTCTCCCGCGGCCGCGCTTCCCGCGAACCTCGCGTTTGCGCTTATGTGCCCCGCAGGAATCCCTCTGTTTTAGAAGATGGCTTTCCACCAGTCTGGCGGCGCTCCAGCGGGTTCGACGACTTCGCTCGCGGCGCTCCATGGCGACGATGCCGTGCTGAAGCTCATCGAGGTGGTCAAGGCGGAGGTTGTGCTGTGGAACTACACCGAGGTGCCCCGCGACGCCGAATCCGTCCGGCAACTGGCAGATGCCTGGGACCGCGTCACCGCCATCATGTCCGCCATCTACCCGAAAGGTTAGCTATTTTGTGTCGAGGGCGCCTGGATTCCCGAGAGTGCTCGAGATCGGTGGCGCGAGGTACTTCCGTTCGTGCGTATCACCCGCGAGATCCCACGGCGATGATTAATCCACTATTCATGAGATGGCGGCGGAAAAACGGCAAGACTGCAGCCCCTGTAGACGGGACCAAAAGTCGGACCAAAAATGCAAATTTACGTCTGTGAGACGACACAATAAAAAAAAGGAATTTGCGGCAGCGGCCATTGACGTATCGTACTCCGTGTGCGTTGGTGCAAATGCGATTTATATCAACACAAAATGGCAACTGGGGGTGCAAAGGATCTGCTACCTTTCACGAGAAGTAACTGACCTCACATAGAGCGGATGAGTTCGAAAATCACCTTTGCGTCGGAAAGATGGACAGAACGTTTAATGTAAGCACGTAGAACGTTCATTACAAAAATTGAAAAATGAGATTCAAGTCTTGCATAAGTCGTCCTCTGATGTGCGAAAGGGAGACCTTCTTCATCGTCAGAGACGACTCCGTGTAAGTTCCCTCCAAAGTCTGCGAGACAGTCTTGTTGGCCGTGCGTAAACAATTTCGTAATCCTCCAAAGACGGCTCGTAGACGTCCATACATTTATGTAGACGTCTACACGTCTGTGCGACGACGTGTCTTCGAGTGATGATAGCTCTTGACGCGCCGATTTCGCGCTTTTTTCGGTAACATCCGCCGCGATCGATTTTCCGGGTGATATGATGATAGGTTACCACAATACGCGTTGTTTACGCCCTTGCCGCTTCTTCGTATAGCGCTTCGTTTCAGCCAGCCGCACAGTGCTCCGCACCACCTGGAAGTCCCTGCGACACCGCCATCGTCGCCGCGGATTCTCCAACACCGGCAACTACAAGTGGAAGGACCACATGGTGAGTCTCTATTTCTCTGCGTTTCGTTTACTCTCTCCAGGCCTTCTTGAACGAAGTCGTCGAACCACTGGACGAGAGCGCTTCGCCGCCACGTAGCGCGGGCCCCAAGAAGCGCCGCTCCAACGCCGCTGTCAACGCGGAGGAGTTCGACTCCGAATTCGACGACTCCGAGCTACCGTTCACTTTCTCCACGAGCTCTGGTTCCGGACAGAGACCGCCTAAAGTGGGGCGCTCCACCACTGACGACTACTACGACACAATCCTCCGGGAGTCGTCGTCCCCTGTGCAGTTAGAGGATAGTTCGAAGAAGCAGCAGCTTAACGGGGACATAAGTAGTGCCTTCACGCCCATGCAACTCCTCGTGGCCAAAGTCAAGGTCGAAGCCGAGGACTCGTCTTCGGATACGTCGGCTTCGGGTAACGTCGTCGAAGCGGACATTCCCAACACGGAGAACGACGAGAACAATCTTCTCGGATCCATGGAGCTGACAGCGTTGGCCAGTCGCTGGAACCATGACGAGAATGTCGGTGTGGAAGATCCGATCTCTATCACGGAATTGGACCATGACTACGAGCCTCGCCATGTGAGAGTGTCTTTGAAGAAGGCCAGAAAAGCCGGTACTAGCAGGGGTCTCAACCAGATCGCCTCTGATCTTAAGGATTTGCTGTCGAAGTCCAATCAAACTTCGATGGTCGCTCAAATTGCTTCGTCCATCCAGCAGAAGCCTTCATTCGCTTTCGGTAAGAGGTACTGTAGGCACAGTGGTGACTTCCGTCTTTAGGTGATCTCATTCGCGACCGCATGGCACCTCTGGACAACGGACCTACTCGGTGGCGTGCCGAGGGTCTTATCCTCACCGCCGTTGAGAAAATCGTCGCTGATCTCTCCAAGGAAACCTCCACGATCTCGAACTGAACCCCATAGTCAACCTGTCAAATAGTTCATATCCGTTGGTCGCCTCAGCTCGTGCATTCGGCGTTTTTAGTCTTTCCTTGTGGATATCTTGATCTTTGTGTATTCTATCCTGGTTTTATAAAGATTATTCAGACATCTATGCCTGATTTGTGCTCGATGGTTTCATTTCCACTTCTATGGTTCCTGCTGATCGTGATGCTCCAGCCGGTGGTCTAGATCCTCTGGGACATTGGATCTTATGTTTCAAATGTTGTCTTCAGATGGAGAACGAGACCGTGAAGAAGCGGGGGCGCAAGTCGAACCCAGACAGGAAGTCGCTGAGCGCCCTCTACGGGGAGCCGGCCTGCTACCAACTCATCAACATAATGCGCACCCATCCCAATCTTTGGACCACTCGAGTGACGCGCAATGATGAGTGGAGGCCTGTTTACAGCTCCATGCAAGCTAAATACCCGGATGGTAAGTAAACTGATTCGAGGATATCGTCCGTTTTTCTCCTTACTGCTTGTCTTTGCCTCATTTTTTGGCACATCTTACAACACCAAAAAGACCATAAAGGATGGCCGTACTTGGAGACTAACTATCTGCAATCTTCTAAAAACCTCTATTTCAGTGGAGGACGAGTTGGTTCGACGGACATGGCTGAATCTCCTCAACGGATTCATCTACCGCCCGGAGCGCTGGAAGTGGCGCCGGGTAATGAACTTCGTCGGCTCTGTCATAGTGCCCAAGTACATCGAGGAGGCGCAGAACGAGGGCAACGTCAGCTCCTCGATGCCGATGTCGTCCATGCTGGACGAAGACATGGAAGACGACGGCCTCACGGAAGAGGACCCAACGGTTGACGAGGACGACGACGAATTGGGCAATATCGACTTCAACCACATGGTCAACGGAGTCGGAGACTACTATTCGTCCAACGAACAAATCAACCAGAACGGCGGGATAAGCTCGGAAGTGAACAACCCAGTCTTCGGCTCCCACAATCACGATGACAGCCACCTGTGGCAGATGTACGACTCACAAATTCCGATGAGTTCGGGTCACCAAGACCACTCACAGGCAAACGGACACGACGTATCCATCATATCGCAACAGCTTACGGCGATTTCAAGTACTGTCAGTGAGATGATCCGGCAGCAGAGCCCTGGCGATGGCGGGATCAACAAACTACTTGCTGTGTTAGCCCAAGGAGTCGCACCTCCGAAGTACTGCTTCGGTGAGTTTTTTTATGAGCATGAGTGTGCAACTAACTCTGCTTGCTTTCAGGTGAACTGGTCCGCGACCGCATGTCTTCCGTCAAATCTCCGATTCTCCGATGGCAAGCCGAACGCCGAATCCTCCAAGCCGTGGACGACATACTTGAAGAGTTCCAACAAGCTCCAAGTTCCTCATCACGCTAACTTCCCATCGTTTCTGCCCTTCTTCATGTCTATGCATTTTCGAGGCCTTCGAAGCCGTAGATCGGAGCTGCCGTTATCCTCCGAATCCTCATCTCCAATGATCTTCCCCGTCAACCAATGATGATGCCACGTAAATTGTGTCTTTCCCGAATTGTCGGGGTATTCTGCTCTTATGATATGTTTACATGCCCATGCAGTCTAATTACAAACGAAATGCCAGAAGAACTGTTATCATTGGACAGTAAACAGAGGTGGGAAAACCAGTAAATACTTTTGAAATGGGAGCGAAAAGGATCTGGGAAGCGATGTGGGTGGTCAGGGACTTCAAGGTGTGCAGTCGTTTTTTGTTCTCGACGCTTTCTGATCGATTAGCGGCGAAGGCGCGGCGAGTTTGGCCTCGCGGCACTCGCTCGGTGGCGATACGTTTCAACCGTTTTCGCGCGCTTTTCTGCCTCTCGCTTGTGAGCAGCAGACGCAAATTAGGCGTTTGCCGCGTGGATGTGTACTGTCTACTAGACAGTCGGTGACCACAGACGAGACATTGCGCGTGGAGAGTAATTAATTAGCGAATTGATCGCTTTCAGGCATTGTGGATATGCAGCCCCGTCTGAATTTCGTGCTTCTTGAATCGGAACCGAAGGCCACATCGTACCTGATCAAGGTGCTGCAGCAGAAAGGCGAGAACATGTGGAAGCAAGATGCGACGGAAGAGGAGAGGGTGAGGGCGTCCGACATTGTGACACGTATCGTACGGAAGAAGTATCCGGAGGGTGAGTTGATGCATCTGACGGGGGTATATGTTAATGCGGCCGACGGTCCTTATTATTATGCAATTGTGAGTCGTCGTGCCTTTGCTTCAAACCAAGGCATAACGACTTTATGTTTGTACATGGGCGGTGCAACCGTTTAGAGTACAGCTGTACTGAGTGTTTTGGTGCAGCGGGCATAGCGCACGGTCATTTATGGTCAAGCGGTCGGCAAGGGAACGAATTTTAAAATTTTATGTCTACTGTTTTGTGTTTGTGCTGTCGTGGCGCCGAACATTTTGTTGGGGAGAGTGGAAAGGGGGACCATACTTTTTATGATGATTTCACAATTTTGATGATACATCCTGATTTCGTTTTCAGTCACCGAGAATAAGATTCGCGAAGTTTGGGCCAATCTTCAGCACGCGTATCTCTGCCAGGACATCGTTTGTCGGTATCGTCAGAAACTTGATTTCCTGGCCCAAAGTTATCCACTCGCTCCTGTGCCTTCCTGCAGTGTCGTCATCCCTGCGGAGGAAGAATTTGACGACGAAGCCCTGAACCGATTGAACAGTTCCGCGGCCTGTTCGGATCTTCCAATGTCAGAAGGAACACCAACAGTCACGACGCAAGAAAATGGCATTCAAACTGATCCAGAGCCCACCAGGAGAGCTCTACTGGATGCCGAGCTGGATGCGCTACCACCGAAGGAGAGAAGGACTAGAGAGATCCAACTGTTTGGTGAGTGATCGTGACCCGCAACCGCAACGATATTTTCATTTATTTTTTTCAGTCGATATGATATGCTTGCGAATAGAGGCAAGAATTAAGGATCCCGTGGAGCGACGCCGCTTGGAAAGGCGCATCCTGGAGCACAGCCGTGAAATCATTGCGGCATACTTTAGAAATCAAAATCAAAATGCGTGAATAAAATGCGTCCTGTGTAACTTGTTGTTCATGTCCTGTGATGTTTATATCGTATATACATTATTATACCTATGTTAAGTGTTTCCTGTCCCACAAAACAGTTCCAGATTTCGCAGATGGCCTTTACTCCACATTCTTATGAAGAAGGTGCCGTCTTAAGACTGATCGACCTGGTTCGACGTCATACTGTCATCTGGAACAGAGACACGGCAGACATCCAGAAGAAGGAAGAAAAGGATGCGGCATGGGATCGAGTAGCTGCAGCATTCAATGAAGAGTACAACTGTAGGCCAAACCTTAGACGTCATGTTTCATGCAACTACTTGTATTCAGGGCCCACAAGCAAAATGAAGACGTGCTGGAAGACATTGGTTCGGCACTACCGCAAGAAAGAAAAGGGCGAAAAGTACATGAAAGAACTGGGGTTTCTCAGCGAGTCTCTCCATGCGTCCCGCGGCTACGAGCAACAAGGTACTTCAGCCAATCTGCCTGACAACGACGACCACGAAGGAGACTCTCGGGGAAGGACATACAAAGGTGGCGCGTCCGATGGTATGAGCAACGAGGAAACTTCTAGCGAAGATGGAGCAGTTTCGCCGGATTTTCGTACGTCTAACCGTCCCATCCCTATCGAACTTACGTACTTTTAGGTGAGCAGTTCACGGCAATACTCGGCTCCGACGTACCACCAGTGCTGATAGCCAAAGTTCAGACCGATTGTTTGTCCCTAATCCTTAATGCCATGGACAACGTGAACCCCTGATCTCACGAAATATGATTTTATTGTTCATATATAATTTATACCCTTGTAACAATTCCGAAACCGGAATAAACCTGTGATCTCGCCGTTCGAGTTTATTTCCTGGTGTGTTTCTCGATGATTTCGAACAGATCCCGTTGTGCTCTATAAAATTTTTTGACATCTTCTTTCTCGAGTTGCTCCAGTTTTTTCATACAACATCGCACTAAAATATGCTGGGTAACTTTTTAATAAGCGTTTAATACTTACAGAAGAAATTCATAGGTGCTAAGAGTGGCGCGTTTTCTTTCCAGTCCTGGTCGACCTTCTTGTGTCCTGCGTCCGGGTTGACAGCACTGCGTGGAGACTCCATGTGGTGCGAGATGGACCCGTCCAAGGTTGGATTGATTTCTATTTTAACTGTTGGCTTGATCGTTTTCGATTTGGCGGCCTTCTTCTCCGCCTTTTCCCTTGCACGCTGCTCACGTAGTTGAGCTTGGAGCTGCGCAACAAACTCTGCCGCAGAGATTGAGGACACTTCCTCTTCTTGCGGCCCAGTTTCCTCTGGTACTACGTTCTTCGTGGAAACGCTGTCGATACGCTCTGGTACACTCGGTGGCAGATGAACAGCTTCGGAACATTCTTGAGAGGCGCTCATGGGAACGGTCACTGAGGCTGAAGGCACTTCCTGGTGGGCATACTTCTGGAGCCGAATTCGGATTTCTTCCTGGAACCGACGCGATACGTGCACACTTGTACACTTCAGTTTCAGAAGTTCATCTAGAAGCAATGAACTTGGGTTAATCTAACAACCTCGTAAACCGAGAACTTACAAAACGCTTGATGGTCTTCTTCATGCGTTGACTCCGGTGTGGCCTGGGTGCCGACCTCCCGTGAACTGGGTTTTCCTGCTGCTTCACTATGTCTCAGTGGCGGTTTTGGAATTATGCCTTTCCCAAGAATTCCTGTCCCCAAGCGAAGTGTGGCGATTTTGGCGATTTCGTCGTCGCTCTCATCAGACTCGATTATGAGCCTTCTCTTCAGAGGCGTCTTCTTATGAATCTCCTCCTCTTGTTGGTTGTCACTGTCCGACAGGATTCTCATGGACGTGGATGGGCTTGGACACTTATTGAATTGCACGTTCCTTGTCGCAGGTGATGTCGTACTTTCCTCAGCGCGGACGACGTTCATCGTAATCTGATAATCCACTGAAAGTGAGATGATGAAGTGGCACGTACCAGGAAAACGGATCTCAAAGTAGGTTCGACGAAAAATCAAATTGCACATGACACAAGCAGCAAATCTGTGATTGTGGACACTCAAAGCCGAGTGGACAGCCGGAAGAAGCAAATGAAGGCGGTATATCCACCTTGTTCCGAGAAACTAGCAGCGCACATTGTAAAAACCATCGTCTGAGTATTCTGAGGGTAACGCATCGAAACGGTGCGGTTTAACTTCACATTGGGTGGAACTACACCAAGACTGCAAAACGAAGTAATCAAAGGAACAACCGAAGAAGTCTCCTCTACCATCCACGAAGCTTCGTCCTGCTTCCCCTAACGTCACATGCACACGTGGACTGTCTGGCCCGTCCAAATCCATTCATCCTAGACGCAAGGGAGTGCGCTTTTGTCGGAGATTCTCAGACAGTCTACAGACTACACGATTCAAATGACGAGCTGATCGCATCCTGTTTAGGGAATGTTGTGAACCGTTTTCGTGGTGGGAGCCCGGACCTATGACGACGGGAATTCTTGAAAATCTTCCGAATCCTCGGCGAGTTTTTGCTGTTTTTGGGCACATTTGCTTTATTCTTCAGCCGTTTGTGCCCAAGATCTCAAGAACCCCTCTATTATCTTGAGATGTCCTCTGTGGACGTTTTGCCGTACCCGCATGATTCATGGCCCCCATACCAGCTTTTTGTGTTTTCACTTTCGCTTCTAGGTGTTTTGCGACCACAATAAAGTGCCACTTAATTTCTTTTCATCAGGGAAAAGCGACAAACACCGGCTCTACCATCAGGGGCCAGCCGCGGCCCAGGAGGGATTGTCGAAAGCTGAAATTGGAAACCAGACAGTCTGTCAGACAGATGTCTAAAGATCTGGCAAGATGAAATGAAACTTTACTCCGCTGATTCAACCTGTAACAACTCTGAGATCGTTCTGAACTTATACCATCGCTCACAACCCGTTTACTTAAGATACTTCTGGACTATTTGAAATGACTCTAGTTCCGCCTCGTAAAAAGCTTTCGGGTCTTCTTTCATCATCTGGACCATTCTGTCGTAGATTTGCGAAACTGAAAGAGTCAACGTCATGTGGAAAGATGGCAATGGTGTAACGTACAGAACAACTCCTGGGTCCTCGGAGATGGAGAGCGTTCCCGACCCTCGTCGACTTCCATGTGCTCTACTTCGGGATTGACGTCATCGGACACTGCTGGCACAGGAGTCTTCACTGGTTCTGGTATGGCTTCGACTGGTGGTTCTGCCACGGAATTGTCCATCGAACTTGCTAAGGATTCTTCTGGTGCGGCCATGGAAACATCCACCGGTGCTGCCACTGGAACTTCCATCGTTTCTTCTACGGGAGCCTTTACTGTCACTGCCACGGAAATGGGCATCGATGTTGCTGATGGAACATCCACTGGTGCCACTGTAGCGACCTGTGGTCCTACCACGGGAACTTCGGGTCTTTGTGCGGACACAGCCAGTGGTGCTGGAGACTCCACGTGGTGCGGGAGGCCTTCGGTGATCCTGGTCAGTTCTGTCAACGAATTCACGACTTGCGCCTCTTCAGCCGGAGCCATTGTGGGTCCGTCCGGGTCTGGTTTGATCACTATTGTAGCAGCTGGCTTGGTCTTCTTGGTCTTCTCTGCTTCCTTGTGCTTCGTCACTTGGACCTGGGTTTGCTGGGCGGGATTCGCTCTCAGTTCTGCTTGGAGCTTTCTGACATACTCCGCAGCAGAAACCTCGGCCCCCTCGCCTTGTGGCCCGGCTTGATCTGCCATCCCATTCGACCTCGGACGAGTAGCTTCTCCATTCGTGTGATACACAGGTGGAGGTGTTCGAGAGGCCCTTGGCTGCCTTGGCTGACTCACGGGCGCCCTCACTGGGACTGAAGGCATCGTTTGGTGACCGTATCCCCGATGGACTTGTTGAACAGGGCCATTACCGTAATTGGCAAAGTAGTTAGCATTGGGGGGTCGTGGAGCGGTGTTCACGTTGTTGGGAACTGACACTTGAGGAGCGTTCAGCCCATTGTTGGACTGATACATCTGGGGATGCATCGAGTGCTGCCCTGGCACTTGCGGAGCAGGATTGTTCATTTGGTGCTGGTTTAGCAATCCGTAGAGTGTTGGAACCTGCCTGTGGGGTGGGTAGAGCGGGCCTGTAGAACCCTGCCGTCCCACAGAGTTGGCGAAAACCATCTGTGGCAAACACGGATCGCCGTGTGTGAAGTTGTTGGGGGATACTCTAGCCGGAGCGTTGGGACTGCCGGAAGGAGCGGGAGAAGTCCGCTCCAGAGCTGGTGTCGTCACGGGTGTGTTCCGGGCTGATTCTCCGGAAGAGCTGCCGCTGCTCTGGCCATCTGGACCTTCCGCCAGGAGTCTTTGCAAGGGGCTATCCCACTGCGTTTGTGCTCCTAGGCTAGGACTTCCGGACATCCGCGTGCTTCTTAGGTGCGCTTCTTCGTCGTAACGGTAGAATTTGAGCACACATACTGCCGACCGCGGGCACTGCTTTTTCCCTATCTTCTTCACCACTTCATACCAGTACTTCTTGATAAGGCGAATGTCAGTGGGACATGTCGCATCTGAAATCCACTCTCCAAGAAGGGCGTTTCAAGTCAAACCTACTTGGACGTGAGTCGAACTTCTTCTTGATCTGCTGCCAAGCAGCCTCGCGCTCCTGTGGGTTATCTCGATCGCGGACGAAGGAGCACAGCACCTTATGTTTCCGGATCTCCTCAAACAAGATATCCGACCCGGCCATTCCGTACTTCTGACTAAATCCTCTCCTGGTGGCCTGAGTCATGTGGTTCTTACAAGAAGAATAAGTAAAGGACCAAGGAATAGATAGGTTCTAGGTAGTCGAAGGGCGATGGGAAACATCGGTGAGCAGTTAAGAGGTGGAAGTGAGATAAATTCTTTATTATGCTCTGGACATACACTACACGCTCTCTACACTATCTACAAGTTGGTCTTCTGGGATTTTGAACACCCTTTGCAGCTCCTTGAACAAGCTGTTGAGCTTCGAGCCCTTCACACGCAAGCAGTTCTGTCTAAAGAGAGCATCTGAAAACAGTCGATTTATACCGTAGCTTACAGTCATCTGACTTACAGCATAGCTCGAATTCACGCTCAACTTGAGGGGATGCTCCTGTCGGCGGGCTTGGGATGGACTGGACGCTGGCTGCTTGTTTCCTGGGCCTCTCTGGTTCTTCATGCTGCTCAGGACCTGCCCCTTGCTCAGGGACCTCCGTCTCCACAGTCATCGCCATAAACTGACCGCTGATATCTTCCCCCGGAGTCCTTCGATCACTTTCACACGCGCTACTGACTTCTTCTTCAGAGTCGAACACGACCCTACTTGTCTTCCTCTGCTCGTCTTGCTGAGCGCTACTGTCTTCGACCACTTCATCTTCCTCCTCGTCATTGTCGGACTCGACCACGACGTTTCTCTTCGTCTGCTTCATCCAATCAGCCACGCTCGAACAGCTCGACCTTCTGGACCGCGGAGAGGGACTGCGTGCAAGGTCCAACGGAATTGAGAAGGCACTACGGACTTCGTCTTCGTCGCCCTCGCAGGAAGCCGATCTCCTTCCATGCTTCTTCTTGCTCTTCTCAGTCATATCTTGCTGGATCTCCTCCCCTCTTGTACTGCTATGAGGCCCTTGGATGTTCTCATCACCATCATCATCCAAGACTCCTTCGTGACATCTGGCCGACGTGGATGGCTTCTGGTGAGCCTTCTTCCGGTGTCGGGCATCTTCCGGGGGAGAGGGACTGTGTGCATGGTCCGACGGAATTTCATCACCATCCTCGTCGAAACTGATCTCCGACCCTCTCCTTCTGTGCTTCTTCTTGCTCTTCTGAACTTTCTGGTTTCGGGCCTCCCATCTGTTTTCCTTCGAACTGCTTGTGTTCCTGGACCGAGCTGTAACATCGTCCTCCAAGCACTTCCGATTCCTCTTCTTCTTTCGGACATCCCCCTCGTCCTCTACTAATCGACTTGGCCTTCTGGACTGAGCAGACCTCGGCTTTTGAGTATCCCCTTCGTCCTCACTATCTGATGACTCCAATTGGGAATCTTCTGACGAATCTTCATAGCACTTCTTCTTCTCCCGCCTTTGAGCTTTTTTCCGGTTTCGGACTTCTCTTTCCTCCTTCCTCGGACCACCGGACTTTCGGGACCGAGCAGGGACATCATCCACGGAAATGTCGTCACTTTCTTCATCAGACTCACTTCTTCTCCTTCTGCGTTTCTTCTCCGAGGGCTTCCGACTCCTCTTCTGCTTCCGCAACTCCTCCACGTCATCTGGGGAGCTTTCAGATTGGAGCGTGTCGTCACTGTCCGAGATTTCTGTGTGATGTCCAATCCCCGTGTAGAAAGTGAACGCCTCCTTGGTTTTCTGCTTCTTGGACGACTTCTTCCTAGAGTCCTCGTCAGAGTCCTCCGACGAAAGGAGCTTCTTCTTCCTCTTGCGAATGTTTTCCTCAACTTGAAGTGCGTCATTCTCGACTTCAGTGGAAGTAGATCTCCTTCTGGACCTGGATGGCCCTTCCTCGTCTTCCCTTCTCGAAGGCTGTTTCGGGGCCTTCTTCTCCACCGCTTTTGGTGTAGATGTAGTAGCACGTGACTTCTTTCTTGGAGGACTATCTCTCACGGTGAAGAGGTCGTCGATGGAGCTGGTCAAGAGGTCAGCGAGCCGAGAGTCCTTCTTTTGAACCTTCGTCTTCGGGGCCTGAGTCCTCGAGATGGGTCCTTGGGCTGGTCCTTCCTCCTTGCTAGATCTCTGGGCTGGTCTGTCATCCTTGCTGGGTCCTTGGACTGTTCCTACATCTTTGCTGGATGCAGAAGCCCTTCTTTCAACGGTTGGCTTCTTCTTCTCCTGAGGGCCACTGTCGGCGTCCTTCCGCTCTTGAGGGCCACTCTCCTCGAGCTTCCGCTTCAGTTCTGCCTGCTCTAAAGAGTCAATGTCACTACAGTAGATACACTAGAATCGCTTACTTCTTGACTGGGCGAGGACCTGTTCCCGGATCAGGGCGGTGGGATCTGAATCAATTGGATAAATAAAAGCTCAATCAAATGTGAACTAACTCGTGATGAGCTTATACGGCCTGGCTCCGAGATGCTGCTTCTTCTGGTCGATTTTCGGCATCCACATCTTCGCTGAGGCCCCGCAGTCAAGGGGGTTCTTCGTCTTCGACATCTTCACCTTTGTCGAGGACGCGGCCATGTTCTAGAACAAAACAAGTCATTAGAGGCATTGGAGACCGGAACCTTACCGTGGTGGTTCTGTTCTCCTCTGTAGGCTTGGAGCCGCTTGGCTTCCATGACGAGGAGCCGGGAGGTGATGCTTGGGCGGCTAGTTCGGCGATGGAGTCCGCAATGCTCTTATCCATCTTGACGGCGTCGGGCTTTCTCGGTGGGGGTGCTAAAGCAGTCATTGGATGGATATGGCAGAAGTGGACGGCTAACCGGAAAGGATGTCCTCTGCGCCTTGTGGAGCCGGACCAGCTCCTTCTTTCCGAACAGGCTGTTTCGGTGGTGCCAGACCCCCTCCTAAGGAACTTCTTGGAATGGGCTTGGAGGAGACTTCAGGAGCGCTTGTCGACGCACTTGCTGTTGGCCGCAGAGGTTCCTGAGGCACAAACCGTTTGGCGTTGGACGGTGTGTAGCCTCTTTCCGTGGAAGAACTTGCTGGCGAAACTGTCGAGCTTGTTGGTGATAGGAGAGGCTCCTTCGATGTCATCCGTGGATCCGAGGGTCTGACACCTTCTTCCGTTAGAGTTCCTGGGACTGAGCGACTCGCTGGCGGCGGGACCGGTTCTTGAGCCTTCGATGAACTTCCTTCCTTGGGAGCTTCTGGGACTGTCGAGCTTGGTGGCGGTGGCACAGGCTCCTGAGGTGCCATCCGTCGACCTTCCGAGGGACTTGCTTCTGGTGGAGGTTCCGGAATAGGAGGGCTTGGTGGCGGTGGGATACGTCCCCATAGATGCGGTGGGGGAACTAGAATTGGTACAGTTGTTGGCCACCGTAGAACCTCTGGTCGGCGGTCTTCTCGAAAGGTGGCCGAGGACCTTGCAAAGCTTTCTGTCCCAAAGCTCGGCCCCGGTGAACTCTAGAAATGTCCCAGTTTTATCATATAGAAGCGCTTCACTTACGTCGGAGCAAATCTCCATGTCGACGACTTCAGAAGACCCGGTTGGTCTTCGGAGTTGGAAGCTGACATCCACTTGCGTGGATGACGACTTCGTGGAGCGAGGTGTGGACTGCGGAGGGCCGAATATCTCGGCGAACGTCATGCTCGCTAGAAACTACTGTAGCAAAGTGCTTGACCCAGAAGGACCTACCCGGATAAGTGACGACGGCCTCCATACTGTAGATCTCCGGCTCCGCTACCGGGCCGGCCTTCTTTCCATCCCTCTCCACATCGGTCCCCTTCTTCACGGTGATTTCCTTTCTCTGGCGTCGAACAATGCGGGGGTCTTCGCGGTGCTGCTTCTTATAAACCTAAGGAAAGACAGTTAGTAATGGACACCTGGGATGGTGGCTTACAATGACGTCCTGGAGGGGCATTCTTCTTCTTACTAGCACCACGGGAGGACGGACGGCTGAAACACATAAGTAAGCCGTGAAGTGACGTCAGTACAGGTGCAGTGCCCCTTGAGGGCCGTGAGGGCCTAAAGTGATCTAGGCAAGAACCTACTTTTGTACGTCGTTCGCACGTCGCCAATCGTGAAGGACTCAATGATTTGGGAGCGCCATGAGTGCATTTCTGAAACGTTGGTCATTATAGGCGGCGTGAGGATACACCATACGGTAGGTCGTATGTGTAAGGTTCGTATGTATGCGGATACTCAAGGTATCGAATCACTCAACTCGCACCTTGGCGACACAAAGGATTCGGAGAGCACGCAAAGGGTACACTTCTCGCGCGCTGACATAGGATATTCCGGACACGAAAGGGAGAGGCCTGGACGGTTTGGACTCAAAAGCAGTTCTAGATCGTTTTTCACCTTTAATATGCGGCTGGCTCAGCACATTTCCTTGGCCAAAATCTGTGAGGGCAACAGAAGCCCCGCAAGAAGAGAAGCAAAATGTTGAAAAAGCGATGTTTTAGGTTCAAGCCACCCAAGTCTTTGGTGTGAATCCTCCGTGGGTTCATGATGAGTCATCATTGATGACCCAGAACCGCGAACTGCAAGATAGTTGTGACCGGACGTGGCAAGACCGCATTGAAATGGACTTTAGGTGTGAAAACAGAGCATTGGCCTATAAAAGACCGATACTCTGTATCCAATCACTCTGTCCACCGTCCTCCGTCCCAGGTGACCGTCCGCCGTGCCCTATGCTGCTGTTGTTCCTGCATCTCTGCTTACCTCCAACATAGCCTCTACTGTTATTATTCACGAGCTAGAAAGACACTGTGAACGGCGGAACCGCTACAACAGCAAGTAAGAAGTTCTCACGCAAGAAGATTGTGACGAAAAAAATGGAGGCCGAGGGAAGATACGATAGCGAGGGAGGTTATAGTAACTTGATCACGTTGCAGAACTCCAAACGCACTCTTTGCAAGACACCTTCCATTCAACTACCGTGCTTTGGGGATTCCTTCATCTACACACGTAGACGTTGTAGTCTTGTAGTCCTGATGCACTTTAGTCACCGCGCTGCGGAAAGTCTGCAAAAAACTAATCGGACGCCGCGGATGTGCGTCGGTCAGACAGGAAGAGTCTAGTCTAGCAGAGGTAGACGTCTGCTAGAAGAGTGCAACGACAGGGGAACTTGCACTTTGATTCCCCCATTGATCCCCCTCCTTTGATCTTTCCCTCTTATCCATACACGTCGCTGAGTCAACAAATGATACCTTGAGTGAGTCAGAAATGAATGCTGGTCTTACACGGATTTTGCCTTCTACACCAAGTGGTACAGGAGAGCGCAGAGAACGAGCAAATTTAGTCATTTTGACATTTCTGTTCTTTCGCGATCTCTGACGCCACCCTGGATGGCATTCACATCAGACCAAGAAACATTTCTGACTCATTCGAGGCATTTTCGAGCGATATTTCCTTCGCTGCACCATTGCCGGAGAATGTGCAGACCGCGCTGAAATGCAGTGATTAAAGTTCAATGAGACACATGGTAGACGCGATTGCGACTCCCAGAACGACTCGTTTCCTTCCCTGTCTGGTAGACGCAGTCATGCATGCCTTATGCGACACTGCCGATTACCTATCGGACGGGCGATTATTGTTCGGATTGTATGTTGACGGTTCTATTGATCTGGAGGTCCGCGTAAGTTGCCTGCGAACCAGTTCTTGCATTCGGGAGAAAGGCAGGAGTGGAGTTGGGACTGTATGGTTGCGAGCCGTAGTTCTTGCTCCTTTCCATCAACGAGGACGGTTGTTCGATCAGAAAAAGAGTCGAAGAAAAGGAGTTCCAAAACCCAAATGCCAAAAAAAACCACCATCACCAAGCACACCACCCCTGGCATTCCTTAACCGTGGCTCAGAGCCACGCCTAAGCGTGTGATGGATAGAAGGCGAAGGGAAGTTAACAAGGGAAGGGTACGTGGACGTACTAGGGACAGAAGCATAGCTCGGAACACAATCCGATCATGTGCGGTCGTCTGGTTACGGTAATTTTAGTTTGTTTTTTTTATTTTTATTGTTTTTTTTTACTTTTTTTCTTACATTAAAACGAGATCTCAAACTCAAGAAACTAAACCAAAAAACAAAAGGAAAAAAATCATAAACGGAAAATGTAGCACAGACGACGCACAGAGTGTGCTGGGGGAGCAGCCCGCACGAGTGTGCACAGCACAGCCCGTATGACATCGGCGATGTGCGACGATGTGCGCCGATTGAAAGCCACGCCCACACGCACCATTGGAAGCCACGCCCACAGGTCACATGTCAGGCGACATCGTTCATCTCAACTGACAAGTCTCGCGATGTGTGAAGAATATGACCCAAACCAACGCTTTGTTCATACGAGCGAAGCCCTATGCTATCCCACAAAAAATTGACCTCGGCGATCCTCGGAGAGCGACACGAGGCGGTACGCCACACTCACTGACCCAACGAGTCCACAAGACGCGGCAAGAAGGAGTGCAAAAAGGAGCTCTTCGGAAAAAAACGGGCGAACGTTGGCTCCTCCCCCTTTAACCGCTGGTCTTCCCATCCGCGCAATGGCGATGCTCTCGCGGAACGTTTGTTTACGTCTCTTTCCAGGGAAAAAAGTCGTCGAATCCAAAACACGTCGTATTCATTGTTTTGGAACTGAAAATCCCTTCATCTTACTTCATCTACGAAGGATGGAGGGAAGGAGATATTCGCCCAACTGTGTAGATACACGTCAGCAGGAATAAGCAATCCACAGCCGTCATCCCAGGCTCGAAACCAATCAATCCAACAACTGCGTTCCTCTGTTCGTCCTCTGCCGACGCACTCCCTCTTCTGACCGGTTCCGCCAAAGGACGCACTTTAGCCCTTGGAGGCTGCACTTTCGACCAACGCAATTCAAGCCACCTTCTTTACCCTTCGCGAAGAATATGCGTCCGAGTTATTCCAACCCGACGGACGACCAAAGTCACGCTCCACCTACTTATCGATTCATTCTACCCGTAAACAAATCCATCCTTTGTTGAAGCAGAAGGTGTGTGCCGGCGGGGGTCAGCGGCTAGCGCAGACACACTGCGGACTCCTGTTCGTCGCCACTTATCGATTTTTCGGTTTAGCACGAAGTGAATACTCGCTATTGCCACTATCAACTGCAAAGCTATGGGGCTGCTATAGCCGAAGCTTAGGATGACCTCGCCCAAAATCTGAGCTCTGACCTGGACGTTCCCGCGACACGATAAGCCAAGGAAGCACGAGGCCTGCGATAGATCATCATTCACCTATATATCATAAAAAGAAGGGTGTGAATTGGAAAGAACAGCACCACCATTCAGAGATGGCTCTCAATTCTCGGAATTTCGACAATTTTTGAGGCATTTCGAGCGAGAACCAGCTCTATCAGTATCGGTTTCTCATCGATCCACTACCTAGCAAGAAGAGTTCTGTTTAACTGTCAAAAGCTCCATGCCAAGCCTCCCGAGAGCAAACTTCTAATACAACCCAAAAACGTCGGATAAGAGAACAGAAGCGAGCATGGGCAATTTGTCGATCTCAATGGTTTGGATGTCACGTTTTCGGTTAGAACAGTGCTTATCAAGTGTCTGATAAAAGCGGCGAGTTCACAGAATTGTTCTTCGCTATCATGTTTTCGGCAATCCACCTACACCACAAGGAGGAGAACAGCCCCATGGTTATATAGTAGCAGCATCGAAAGCGTCAGCAGAACGGTGAACGCTTTGGATAGCAGCGCTCACGAACAGCGCTGAAAACCCTACACCAAGAAAGAAACCGGTTCTTCTTTTTGCTAACCCTTTTTGTTAACGTATGTGCGGTAAAGTAATCGATAATTCAAAGAGCCCAGCGACGGTTGCATAAACTCATTCTCGTGGTGAGATGCACTTGACGTCGTTAAATATCTCGTTGCACTAAGAAAGTACTGAGCAAATGTCGTTACGTCGAGGACCACCATAACTACCACGCGATAGAAACTCTCGTCGTGACATGTACTCTGCAGTCCTACCAGCACAACTGAAGTAGACTAGGTGGGCATTAGAGGTCCATTTTCCCTACTTGGGCAGTGTTTTGTAATTTCAAAAACGAAACCTTATGCCCAGGTCCTTGCACTTTGTAGCGCATAAACAAGGAGACGTCGGCGCGAGGAGCGATTATCGCAGTTGGGGAACGGCGTATTTATGATGGTTCTTTCCTTTCAATGGTAGTGGGGAACGGAATGGAAGGCACATTAACGCAGTACATACATACTACCAATTCTGTACACATTTCTTTAAAAAACGAGAAAAAAGATCCTTCAAAGGTATGCTTCTGGGAAGTGAAAATCAGGGGTGAAGAGACGGTAGAGAGAGTGAAAACGCGAGCAAAACATGATCATTAATAATGGCGCAGAGCCAACTGTTCAGCATAAAAGTGCACGAGTGTTCTGCCCATCGCCGTCAAGTCGGCGATATTTTCATTTCCCTTGGACAGTCCCCCCAACATGATGCACCGTTCCGCCTGTCGCCGATTGACAAAACATTTTCCTATAAGCATTCTTCTCAGAACGCCTCAGAACTCAGAACGATCCGGGGGTTTTCAGGAAGTCAGGGAGCTTTCTGGGTCGAGGACTCCAGAGGCAGTGATGCCGACTTGCTTGAGAAACAGTATCGTTCTTATTGTATCGGCGAGTATCGAGTATATACAGTATCGTCGAGTTATTGACTTCACTGTCCAGAAGTCCTTGTCAATTGAAGAAGGACGTCACAGTGATACTGTTCGGTGGTTCCTTTGGCCGGGTGTTTGTGAAGTTGGCGTCGTTCACGAGCGCAATGGCCGTTAAAAGGTCACTCAAAGTTTTGAACTCGCCCTTTAAGTAGAAGATCTTGCGCCCTACTGTCCCGGATTGTGTTTGCTTTCCGACATTAGTGGTTGTTAAGTGATGGCCAGGATGAACAGAATCTCCGGATGCCGAACATTTCCATAGAAACCGTCGTTTTGCCTTTCAGTTATGATCTTTGGGTCTTGACACGATTTCAATTTCCATCTCCAGGCTCCCACAACGAGTATTTCATGTGTGACCTCAATGTCAGCCTTAATATGGGATGGATGGTGTGATAGAACTTGAGTGGTGTGAAAAGTGCATCGGGTCAAACAGTATTGTACCTCTATGGATCTTCCGGATAATCTTCCACTTCATTGTTTCAGAAGATTTTTGATTCTGTGAATCAGTTCTAATACGGAGCCATCTTTCTTGTTTCAAGAAATAATATCATCGGCTTATTGATAGGCTGCATTCCGAACTTTCATTTTAAGGCCGCATTCCAGTCGCTGGGGAGCATGTTATCGGAACAAATAACATTCAACAGCATCGAATACTTGGAGTGTATTTGTGATTTCGTGGTTTCATCGAAATAGCACAATGAAGCACATATTTTGATAGGATCGGTATTCACAACGCTGACAAGCGAGTATAATCGACGATAGTAAACAGCACAGAAACATCTTTATTGTCGTAACAACCAACCACAACGAGTGATTATGCATGTGACGGGTTTAATCCTTGTTGGGCATGTTCTTCCAGCCAAGGATCATTTCCTCGCTACAGGCAGCAACAACAGAGCACTGAAAGGGCGTGGATTAGCGGACCGTGTGGGTTTATGCTGGGTTTACCAAAATGCCAGTTTCGTCCTTCTCGAAAGCCTCCTTGATCTGGGTTCCGAGCTCTCCCTCTGGGAGACGAAGGTCGTCCTTGGTCTCACAGCTGTCAAGGTCCATGAGTGAAACGTATCCGTCCTCGTTGATGGAAAGGAGCTAGAAGCGAGGTCTTTCCGGGCGGTGGGCTGGTTTTTACCTGGTATTCCTTGCGCTTGACGACGGGGACGTCCATGTTGTGGGTGGAGGGGCAGATATCTTCGAGCTTCTTGCCGGTGAAGATGTCGAGGGCGACCAAGTGGACCTTGGCGTGACCGTGCTTGCCGGTCTTGGAGGTGCTCATCTCGACGACCTTGCAGGGGCGGCCCTTGATCATGACGTGCTCGTTCTTGCGGAGCGCGGAGCACTGCTTGGGGTAGGTGGCGGCGGCTCCGGAGTCTCCGGTGGCGAAATCGTGATCTCCCTCGTGGTCACTCATGGTCAACCTTGGTCCTGAAATGGTCCTGCTGACGAACTCGGCTAGGCGGCGACGGTGTTGGCGGAGCACGACGTTAACAACGGCCAATTAACTGATTTGTATGGGATAGGAAGGGGCGAGGACGTCCGTGCGATGCTAGTGAACCGTGGGGACGCGTGTGTGAAAACATCATAGGCCACGACGGGTCCACTGGAGACCATATGGAAAACCCGAACGCCAGAACGGAACAAAGAAATATCTCTGCGTTATCCTGCTCCGATCAATATAACAGCAGAAAACCGTCGGAGGTCGACGCGTCAGCGCCCGCAAATCGCAAAACGCTCCCTAAAACGAGAATCGGGCGTCACTTGAAATTCAAATTTACGGTCGCTGGTAAACCCCGGTCTTCGATCGGTTCGGTCCGGTCGGAAGTCGCTTCTCGGCGTGCAAGAAAGTGCTGATCTGCACGCGTGCTTCTTCCCAGGGATTATGAAGATCTGTAGTTTACGGACGTACTATAAGGAGACGGGGTCCTGTAGGGGAATGGCAGCGTATATGGGGATCCACGACGTCAAACATGTTCAGAAGATTTAGGCCAATGAGAAGGCCTAAATTCAATGGAGATAACCACAGGGAGCTCGACTCATCACCACACTCAGCCTGAGGCGTTGCATCGTCCTGCACTACTCCTGCAAAATACATTGAATTACATACTGTATACCAGGAACGAAGGAAGGACAAAGGAGAAGAATAGGAGGACACCAGGCAGATGTACATCCGTCCGTCGAGCTATGAATGTGCGAACTGTCCGGTTTGCAAGCATGGCTCTCCTAAGAGCTCGCTCGCCCAGTGAGTGTCTCACTTTGGGAGACCGTGTCTGACCGTGTCTTGTTTATCGGCGTATCTTATCTGCGTGTTTTGCGGGGTTTTTAACGACACTTTTGGCTCGGCGGCGTGCCACCAACACTAAGAACATTTGTGGGTTATAAAGTCTTTATTTCGCAGCAATACAAGAAGATTTGATTTTTTTTTTCTTGATGGCGGCGTTCAGAACTGCTGAGGAGTCGATCGCTTCACACCTTAGCGTAGTGGCGATCGTGCGGAAGTCAAATCTTTGAAACCGGACACTGGAGAGAAAATTTCAATACCGTATACCGGAAAACCACTGGCGATGATACCTCTAGTTCCTGGAGACACGGTCTATCATCGGTCCGGACTCCGGAACGTGTCGTCTTTGCGGTCGTAGTTGGAAGGAGATCAGTGCTTGAGAGAGGGATGCTCCTTGGAGCGCTTCACATTGGGTCCACAGTAGTAGGGGGCGCTTTTTTGGCGCTTTCAGTCTTCAGAGCGCTTGGTAGAGGGCGCGTCGAGGTTTCGAGGTCGAGAATATTAGAACACCGTGGTGAAACATAAGGAACGAAATTGGGGTTATAGAATATTTACTTCGCGGCAATAGAATAACAATAAACAAGTCGGCGCAATACAATAGCAATAGGCGAGTCAATAACGGCGATGGCGAGCTTCCTCGTGGCGGCGGTGGCGGGAATCCTCCTGGCGATGGCGAGCTTCTTCAGGGCGGCGGCGTTCGGAGCGGTCCTTGGAGTGGTGGCGATCCCGGCGTCCGTCTCTTGACGAAGAGCGGCTCTGGTCCCTCAAGAAGCGGTCGACATTCGTGTCGGGGCGTCTCTTCGCGTCGGTACCGTAGTCGGCGGGGGATCGGCGCTTGAGGGAGGGACGCCCCTTGGGTCGCTTCGAGTCGGGGCCACAGTCGGAGGGGAATCGGCGTTTCCGGGAGGAACAGTCTTGGGAGCGCTTGGTGGAGGGAACGTCGAGGTCGAAGACGACCTTCCTGGGCTTGTCAGAAGGCGCGTTGACGGGCTTCTTCGGAACGACCACCACAGGGAGAGACGCCTTCTTCGGCTCCTTCAGCTTCGTCATCGAGGCGAGCACGGCTTCTCGGAGCAGCTTCTCCTCCTCCTCGGCGCGCTCCTCCGCATGGCGCTGCGCCCAAGCGACCTCCAGGGCGTCCAGCGAGTAGAAGACGAAGTCCGCGCGGGCGGGGGACTTGCACTGTGGGTTGTTCAAGCAGCAGCTCCGGGCGTCCTCGCAGTCCTCCAGGTAGAAGCCGATGCAGATGGAGCAGTAGGCGGCGCGGCAGCAGGAGAGCATGGATTCGGAGACGAGGCCACAGTTGAAGCAGTTGGTTGAGAAGGCGGTCATGGTGACGAGTCACTTGAGCGATATACAAGTAGCTCATCCTAAGGGGCTCTTATATGGCATCGGTTACAATTACAGGCATTGCTTCTTAGATGAACGGCATCGGTTATCGCTCCAAGTCATATTGAAGCATCACTTCTTGCCTCTACTTGGCCATGAAATTGTGGTTATGAAATGAACCGATGCTATGTACATGGACCATAGAGGACTGCACTGGAGAACATCCAGTGGCAGAAAGGACTGCATTGCCCATTGGCCTTTTGTTTTCCCTTGAGTATTATGTTTTTGCTTCCAAGCAATTCCCAAGATGGAAGCGGGCAATCTCAAAGGTTGTTGCTGTAAGGATTAGGACTTCAGAAAGGGCGAAAATCGCCGACAAAACAAGACCGACGAAGCATCGGATATCACTGTCTCTATCCGCCGCGTTCTAGAGTTCCCTAACGTTTATGTCTCGCAGGTTTCGGAGGAAAGCTGCACGTAGCCTCGCTTTTCGTAAATTTCCAACAGTTTATACCTATTCCATCGTGCGCACCGCCAACCTCTTGCCATGAACCAAGTCCCGCGAGCTTTTTGTGAGCGCGTATGTGACATTTTATGTCCGGACGGAATCTGGTCCGCCAAGGAGCTCTCCGGCCACTACGGACAGCTTGCCTGGACCAGGTTTAACAACGAATGTTCTTATGAAGTCGGAGTGGGAGGCGGTAGGGCAGCTAAGGGGGGCATGTATTTCCGCTTCACCGGAGATAATATTCACAAGCCGGAGAAGATGGAAGCTGTTCCTAGAAAACACGTCTGTCGTGTCACTATCTACTTGTTAGGTGATGCGGACAAAGAAAGCGTTTCCGAATGTGTGAGGATTGTCCGGCACTTTCCCTTCTCCTCCTACAGGTTCGAGCTTTATTCTTCGTCCATCAGTGAAGCCTGGGTCGACTTTGTGTGCTCGTTGAAGCAGCTCAACTATATTGCGATCCTGGACAAGTTGGACGACGATTCGCTCCGGCTCTTCGGAAGGCTCGTCACCGGCCAGAAGCTCTTCCGACTTAAAGTGTTCGCCGGAGCCTGTGAGGGTGGCCACATGGAGATGCTGAAGACCCTTCTCTGCCAAGATCAATTTAAGGAGTTGCTAATTTGGAATGATTTTGGGGAGCTGATAGACTGGGATGGCGCTGCTGTCGGCGAACTTCTGCAATTCTGGTCGGAACACAGCGAGGACCTTCGAGGAAAGAGCTTAATCCTAGATTGGAACTGCCAAGGCGGAGCGGAGCAACTCGAACAGTTCGTGCTCCAGGGGGCCTCGGCTCCGGGGGCCCTCGAGAAGGCCCTAAAGGTCTGCTCCAAGGAGGAGTGCGACTTCATCAACAAGGATTACCACCACAACCATTGGACCTTCGTCAAACCTTCGTGCGTCTACAAGTACGAAGACGCTCGTGAGGGTGGAGAACGGCGTCGAATCTACATGTCCTTTGAGTGTGCTATCCCAGAGATTTCGAGAAGCAGGAAGCAACATTTCCCCGCAAGTCACAGTGGTCATAATGATCTCAGTTTGATGAAGGAGATCACACGTCTGCGAATCTTCTTCGCCTGATCATTCTTTGTAGTTGAAGCAGAACGATCTTTTCGCATCTTCTGCGTCGTTGTCCTCGTTGATATAAGCATAAGAGTCAGGTTAAGTACCGAAGTTTGTTTCCCAACGATGTAAGAATAAGGGACATTTCGTACATCTCCTTATTTTGAATATCCTTATTTGAATAAAATCTTTGTCCTGTAGGTCTGTGGGTCTGTAGGTCCTGTAGGTATAAAGTGGCTCCTGAAAATACAGTCATGGCTTTGTGACAATTTGTAGAAGTGAGGTAGAGATGACGATTACTTGTTCGGAGGTCTTTGTGTTTGTCGTTTCTTCTTCTTATTGATCTTCATTGTTCTCCTGAATCGCTAAGCATTGAGCTCCTTCAAATGCATCAAAAATTCCCACGGCTCCCTTCTTCCCAAGATCCGCACGTTTATCCTGCCTTAGCCTATGGCGCACTCCATCGACACCGTCACCCCTCACTGAGAAATGCGTGTTTGCACTTGTGATCTTGGGCACTCTCTTCGCGACTCTGAGTTTCCCTTCCGCCTCTCCCTCGCTGCAAAAAGCCGAACGCAGGTGCGTGCGCTGCGTCAGAGTCCACTTCCGTGACGAAGGCACAAATCCATGGCAACTCCAGTCCAAAGCTCTCTGCAACGTTAGGTCCGACGTGCTTTAGGGAAGCGCGCCGTTTGAGGATTCCCCAAGGCCGGTGCGCTATCGATCCGACACCGATTCGCACGTCTCCAGCATTTCGTTTTTTGGTCCAAGAGGACGTCTCTGCCTGGCTTCTCTGTTGGTCGGAGATCCCTTCTTCTTTGGTCACCGGACCTTTTCTCGGTTTTCTGCCTTCTAATTTCGCATCACAGAAGGTCTGCCATCTTATTTTTTACAGATTCTGCTGTTAGAACTAAGCATTCTGGATTACTTTCAAGAGGTAAGGTCCTGTAACATTGGACCCTGAAAACAAACTTTAGCTTTAGTTGTTCCACAATTTTGAACATTAGAACCTATATTTTCAGCTTTAGCCCAATATTCTGGAGGCAAATCCAAGTTAACTACCATTCAATTTAGCCCATGATTATGAGCGCCAAAAGCAGCAGATCTTACTGTGCATGCTTGGGTGCTTTGCAGCACTCCATCTCGGTGGATTTGCCACTGTGATCTTAGGATCACACTTTTCCTCACCAATAATCAAGGGTGAAAACGGTTTGTTTTCGGTTCATTTGGAACAGCTGCTAAGCGCTTTGAAAAGAAGCACTAAGAATTTATTGGAGTTTCGTGCTTGATGGTCCGTTCATGCCCTATCAAAATTGTACGCCACCCCCTTCGCCATGGAGGATTGCAGAAGTTTTCTGTCCAAAGTGTCGCCAGATCCAAGTGTATCTCCTGCGTTCATAAAATTGTTAAAGGTGCATATTAGCGTTTGTTAAAACTAGCCCTTTTTGTGATATTTCAACTTATGAGTCCCCTTAACCCTGTAGAGCGTACCCAATGGGTTCCAGCTACAATAGCACACAAGGCCACAGAGAAGCAATTGTCCAAGTAAATTCTTAAAATTTACCCCCTAATTGGTCCTGCGGAGCCATAGAAACACGCCAACAGGTGCCCCACACTTCAAGCAATACAGAAGGATTGTTCTGGCGACCTTGCCACCCCTTAAAAGACTTCCTAATGGTCAGCTGCTCCAGCTGTTCTCTTTCCTCGCAAACCCATTTCCCGCAATCCTCAAACGTAGCTTCCTGCAATGGACCCTTCCGCCGGAGATCTTCCGCGCCATTAGCCCGGCGTCAGATCGGAAATCGCGCCTGTGCGAGCGTCTCCAGCGTGACTCACCGCCCCCTTTGATTAACGCTCCCTTTGTAACGCCATTGGTAACTCGTGTCCATCGCCGATCGCACGGACCCAAATGTGGCTGCAGACCTCTTGGGTGTGTATTTAACAGGGAGTCGGTGACGCGCGCGTCATTCTTCTCTCTCGGACGATCGCAATGGTTAGTTTTCGACCCAAACAAGCCCTCTGTTTGTGCGCCGGACTTCCGCTTGCTCTTCTTCCCTCCGCTTCGTTCCTCTGCCTCCGCCCGGTGTCGTGTGTAGTTTAGAGCGCGAGTCGAAAGATCAGAGAGGTCGCCGTCCCAATTATGGCTTTGTCAGTGCGCGCTAATTAGCGCCCATTGTGTGGATCGTGACTTCAAGCACAAGTGGTGAGTCGGACTTCTGTTTCGAACAGTCCGATCAAAACATACTCTCCCTGACTTCGCCTAAGGTTTATAGACCATAGATCTGCTCTATTTCAACGACTTTAGCATTCTCTTCTTTTGCCCTCCGACCTCCTCATGCTTAACACTCTAACACCCTCATTGGGCAAATATCGCCTGATTTTACACCTCCTTCATATAGTTAACGATGGCACTTAACTTCTATGACATAAAGGGGCCGTTTTATCACACTCTCCGCTTCGTCAAGCACTCAAACAAGGAGATCGATAACGCTCTAAAAACTGCATAGGACATCAAGGGTAGCATTCTTGTACTAGTTTCAAGCCACCATTAGGAAATATGTATCTCACTATGGACGTTGAGATACGAAGGAATCCAAAAGATTGAAGGACCAAGATCGAAATAAAAGTGCAGTTGTACTTTAGTCATTTCTGGGATAATCGGGACTTAAGATGCTTAGCGAGACCATGTCATGTAATCCTGATTTTTTTTGTCTCTCTTTAACCATTATTGACCGGCTTCCACGTCCTCCACGTTTGAATCAATTCGGTCCCTAATACGTGCTGAACGACGTTGATTGATCCTTAGACCGTGATCGAACCACTCCTTTCCTTATCACCTACTTCGCTAACTATGTGCATAGTTGACAGAGCCACGCGCCGTTCGAATTCCGATCATTGCTGATTATCTGCACCCCATAAGACGGCCATAAAGCATGCTGTATTACCCGTAGCAAAGTGGTCGTGGAGCTAATTTTAATCGTTCCACGGATGCGATTGTGACTCGCATGTTGCACCTGTGCGACACCTTTGTGGTACTCTTGTGGCGTATTTTAAGTGAGCAAAAAGTCCTTCCTCGTTTACACATGTTAAGCACACGTCACACACACGAGCAGTTCACTGACCATGTCTAATAAAGTTTACTCTGATGACTGATCAAAGTGATATTTTATTGAGAATGTGTTAATCCCAACTCCTCGTGGGCTGCTTATGTCCCACCATAGGACGGCAACTGTCAAAACTTAAAGTATTATCCGCCGTATTGCACAACGTTGACAGGCATAGAAACCCATCAAAGCACATTCACGAGAGTTTCGGTCACACCTATTTCTACTCCAGAGGCTGTAGCGTTTTTTAATGATAGGACGGTGTCCATCAGATATCAGTGGTTGTGAGGCTTACTTTAAGCAATCGACGTATATGGTTGTGACACGTTTGTGACACTCTTGTACCGCTATTTACGGCACCTTAGCGCGTTCTAATTAAGCGGAATTTCGCTCCTCCTCCATGCTAGCACATGTCCACCTTAAATACCTTTCATTCCATCTCCGTCCAGCACCCAGTGCTTAACTTTGATTCGTTATTGGAATCTACTAAAGCAGGCTTCGAGAGAACGCGTCCTTAGTGTATTATCGCAGTGGGCCCTTCCTTATCAGTTGCTTTGCTCTGTTAACTATGCACATAGTTGACAGCGCCACTACCATGTGCTCTTCCGTCCCTGATCGTCACTGATTGTGCACCTACGATAGAGCGGAAGCTGGCCCTATTTTCACGATCAAGGAAGACCACTCACGTGAGCACCCTTTGAAAGGCGTCAGAACTACCCAGAGAACCTTTGAGGGCTTAAATAATGTCCATAGTGGTCACTCCCCTGTAGCTGACACAAAGTTATCCTACTTTGACGTAGGAGCACCTGTTACTAGGCTACTAATCGTCGATCTTTGGTCGCTATGACTTTCGCGCAGAATATGAGCAATAATTGACGAAGCTATTTCTGAAGATCCTCAAATAGGCACAGGAAACCACTCACCACCCCCAGATATGAGTATCAGCGGGAAAACATCTACTTATCTTTAAGGCAAACTGTGACACATGCGACATACTTGATACACATTCCGGGTCATATCCAAGGTCGTCCCACGGCATGTAGATAAAGGGATGATTTCGGAGAAACAAGGTTAACACCGGCTCTTATTCAGCGTTGGAGGAATCGAGCCAAGTTGGCTCGACGCTCAACTTGATTTAGTAATTATTGGGCTTTCCCGGCAATAATGTTGTTTACATCACTTACTTGTTTCCTTATGATTGCTTCGCGTGCAGATGAATCCTAATCCGTGAGTAAAGGTCATTGAAGGAGCGTCATAAACAAGCAAGCAAGACCTTCTGGTCACAAACCAGCTGGGATCTTCGAAGACACCTTGCAGTGTTTATTTTGAACGAAAAGCGCCTGTCAACAAATGCCAAGTGCGTCAGGTTCTAAAAGGCTTTAAAAGGGCACGCGTTAAGGTCAACCCCTTGAACCGCCCCAGAATACGTCAGTTACTCATCATCCCTCAGTTTACCGCTTACCAGTGACTAAGACTAAAAAAGTGAGGCCCTTGGGCCCTCCTAAGCCCCCTTCTCATCCATCTGAGTCAATGGGAAGCAATCTGACTCCGGTCGTTATATCGAAAATCCACACATCTCCGCTATGCTATCAGAAACAATCCATCGTATCGCTTCAACATCCTGTGGACATACGATATGAGTGTGCATGAAGCAACACATATTATATTGCTCATTAGTCATAATTAGGCTACAATACGAGAAGCTCTTCAAAACCCGGAAGTTCTTTGAAGCCTTATCGTCCGAAAACTGCCATCCTTCATCAGCAATAGGTTGTCTGGCTTATGTGAACTGAAAACAATCGCCCTTTACCGCCATTGTTTTGACTAGAGAAAAGAAAAACACGAACATTTGCTTTTTTTTACTCTAAACCTGATTCTAATATAGCCTTCCAATGAGTTTTTTACGCTCTCCAGGGTTTCTGAATCTTTCCCATCGAACTGCAAACACCTATGACGGGCCTTGCAAACAAGGACCCTTGCTAAAACTCCCATTTGCACTGTACTTTAAGACGTCAAAATTCCACATTGTCGACCCATGGAATCTTAATCCACCTTGTGCTTGATCGGCCAGTAGTTTGATCGGCCAGTCCGTTTTTCTTCGCCTTCAATAAGCGTAAACTAATAACAATAAACCTAGTGACTCACACCCCTCCGCCCTTCATCAGCAACTAATTCGTGACCCTCAGCCCGTTCAACCCCAAATCAAATATCCCCTCGACCCTCAAAAGAGGCCAACGAATCCAAAAAGCAAACTCAGCTCCCGAAGTTCCTCCTGCGCCCTACCGGTTTCGCCGTAATCCGTGTTTACACGGGTTCACGGCTGTTTGCGAGCTCCCGAACCTCTCCCTCGCACGTGAGATCAGAGACTGCGGAGAACTCATCAGCGATTCGATCGATACGCCTTCTCTTCCGGCCGCGTTTTGTGTCATCCCACTTGACACATCGTCGCGCTGCTCCAGCCCTCTGTTTGTGTTCGCCGCCGCGGGCCGAAACGCCTTTTTCAGGCTGGGAGAGTCCCCCGAATCGCGACAGACGGCTGCGCAGACGTCGTCTCCGAGACGTTCGTCTCCCTCTTCCGTCTCGTCTTCTCCCCTTTGGAACTGCTTCCGCGTCCTGCTTGTGCCTATCCCGCCGAGCTTCATGCTGATTTCTCGCGTGATCCGAACGTTTGGTGAGCGCCTGCTTGCAGATCTGCGTTCCGAAGTGTCACCGGCGAGCATCGCAGCGCAGAAGAACAACGAAGATCGCGGCGTCCGAAGCGGCCTCGACGATGACGGTAGCCGAAGTCGCCTCAACCTCTGCCTCCTCCAACTCCGAAGCGCCAGCCGAGTACGGATGGACCGCTTGTGGCGACAAGAAGCCCAAGGAGGAGCGGGTTCCGTTCAATCGACCCACGATGCGCCAGGGTGAGTTGTCGTGGATTCTTCTCGGCGTCTTCTCCGAGGTCTGCTTCTGTTTTCGCGTTTCTTCATAATTTAAATCGATTTTTGGGGGCAAATGAGGCTTATTGGGAGTAGACGACCGAAGGTGCTATTTTTACTATTTTTACACCGCGTAATTGGGAAGAGAAGCAATCAAGATTTTGTATCCCCGCTTATTCCCCAACGCTTGTTGTGGCTGTTTGCTTCGGTCACATCTACTTATTTTAGTGCACCTCGTTTTAGAAGATCCGCGAGATATAGAAAAGATTGGAGGAAAAGCGCCATTCTGACTGTCTAGTAAACGGGATTTTGCACCAAGTAGACAAGTTTTTGCAGCTTAGAGTCTAGCAGACAGCATATATTCATTTTTTATTGCGATTGCTTGTGGAACGGTCAAGAATGTCTATAAATGTGGAGATTTCGTTGTCCTCCTGTTTTCCTTTTTACTGAGCTATGGAAACGTCCTTCAGAGCATTTCATAGTGACTCAATTTCGGGTCAGGTTTACTGTAACACCAACGCTCGATAATTCTGAAGAGTGCGACGGTTTTGGATATGAGTCATAAAGATGGATGATGTCACTTTTGAGTCATGATAATAGAAGCAGGTGAAATATAATTACTGGAACACTTTCGGGAGGCGCATCTGCGAGATTCTGTGTGGTTTATCCTTAGCAACAATTTAATCCTTTCAGTTTACGATGCGTTGCCATTCGTACGGAGATACTCGGTTTACTGGCTCAAGCACATTGGAAAGCGGGAGAAACTCTTCATCAACACGTTCCAACCGCTGAAACACAAACCACACTACGGCGTCCCTTGCGGGACAATCGGAAGCGGATCCATTGGACGCGACTTCCGCGGAGGATTCTGTAAATTCGGACTTCGTCCGGGACTAATCGAGCACAAAGTGCAAGTTCTGAGGGTACGCAATGGCCTTGTGATCCGATTTAAAGTCGTGTTTTAGGCTAACCAGTTCATACTGACCGTTAGGCGCGACTCCAACACTATCTACCAGAAGGTCCTCTCAGCCGCCGACTTCTCTGCTCAAGCATCAGCTGAGCTCTCCTCTTGGGACTTCTCTTTCCCCTCCGAAGATCTCCAGTACAGGTGCTTTTCTTGTCCATCGACGACAGTAACTTTTCCTTTCAGAGGTCTTTTCCCGCGGTCTTGGACCACTTACCGTATCCCAGACCTTGGATTGACGATCATTTGTCGTCAAATCTCTCCCGTTATCCCGCACGACTACGAGGAGTCTTCGTTGCCGACCACCGTTTTCGTATTCGACGTCGAAAACGAGAGCGATGACTCCCTCGAAGTGTCCATTGCATTCACCTTCCGCAACGGCACAGGGTACAAGAAGTGGAAGGCAGAGGCGGAGTGCTACAGTAGAACCTTCGAGGATGGAGACGTCTCTGGCGTATGCCTAGAGCACAAGATCAGTGGGATGCAGTGCAGTTACTCGCTCTCCGCGAAAAGAACCGGGAGTTCTAAGGTGACCTGCTGTCGGGCATTCGATCCAAGCGGAACAGGAGACGCGATCTGGAAACAGCTGAAGGAGACCGGGGATCTGGAAGAAGAAGCCGACGATCCGCCTTCTAACGAACTTGGCGTCGCTGTCTGTGCCAAGACTACGGTAGAGCCGAAGTCTTCTGCAGAGAATCCTCTGGAGTTTGCGCTCGTGTGGCACATGCCCGTGGTGGAATTCGGTGGGCGGAAGAGGCCTTATAGAAGGTGAGTCAGAGGGATAGGGACGGCTTTATAGAGTCCCTTTGTAGAAGGTACACTCGATTTTACGGAGTCGCGCCAGACATCGCCGAACACCTTGCGCTCCACGCTCTGAAGTCATACAAAGATTGGGAGCGAAGAATAGACGATTGGCAAAACCCAGTCCTTCAACACCCGAAGCTCCCTGACTGGTACAAGTCGGCCATCTTCAACGAGCTTTACTTCCTCGTCGACGGAGGATCGCTGTGGTTCGAATTCGAGAAGCGTTGGTCAGAAGAGGAGAAACAGCTTTCGGAGTACTCCACAAAACTTCTTCGTGACTATGGGCGATTCGGTTATCTTGAATGTGAGCATAGCTACTTCATGGGTGATTCAGCTGATCAGTTTGATTTTAGCGTGGGAGTACCGTATGGTCAACACCTACGACGTCCACTTCTACGCGTCTTTCGCACTTGCGGAGCTCTGGCCCTCCCTCCAACACGTTATCCAAGCGGAAATGAGTAAGCGAACTTTTATTTTCGATTCTTGGATAAACATCCACATTTCAGCCGATCATGTTGAACACTTCGACGAGAAGCCCATTGTGTTCCACATGGAGGGCGACACGGCGCCACAGAAGACGCGTCTTCGAGTCCCACACGATCTCGGGAACCCCGCGCATGACCCTTGGATGCTCACGAACGCCTACGTCATGCACGACACCGGGAAATGGAAGGATCTGAATCTGAAATTCGTTCTGACCACCTACCGGGACTACGCGGTTCTACGGAACGATCCTGAAGATCGACGAGGATTTCTCCAGTTCGCCTGGCCGGTGGTCAAGAGCCTCATGGAAGAGGGCCTGAAGGTGTGGGACAAGGATGGCGATGGAATGATTGAGAACTTCGGAGCTGCCGATCAGACCTACGATGCCTGGAGGATGAACGGAGTCAGCGCCTATTGTGGATCCCTCTGGCTAGCGGCTCTTCGGGTTACTGTGGAAATGGCCAAGAACATGGGTGAAAAAGAAGTTGCTGCCCAGTACCACGAAACGCTGCAGAAGGCGAAGGCGGTCTATGTGGAGCGGCTCTGGAACGGCGAGTACTTCAACTTCGACGAGTTCTCCCGGAGCAAGCAGTCCATTATGGCCGACCAACTTTGTGGCTACTGGTTCCTCGAGTCTGTGGACCCGCAGATGGCTGCTGAGGTAGGCTTCATTAGCACTTCTTCTCATGATTCGCAATATTCAGATCATCGACAAGGAGAAGGTGGGGAAGGCCCTGGACAAAATCTACAACTTCAATGTCAAGAAGTTCGCGTCTGGGCGCATGGGCGCCGTCAACGGAATGAATCCCAACGGCAAGGTCGATAGGAATTACATTCAGGCGGACGAGATGTGGACAGGGATAAGCTATGCTCTGGCAGCCTTCTTCGTTCAACAGGTGAGTCCTCTACCGTAACCAATCATAACCGATCATCCTTTCAGGGAGAAGTTCAACGTGGCTTTGACACGGCGTGGGGTCCTTACGACGCTTCCTACAACAGATTCGGCCTACAGTACCAAACTCCGGAAGCTCTGTACGAGCGCAAATATTATCGCGCTATTGGCTACATGCGGCCCTTGAGCATCTGGGCGATCCACTGGTCACTCCGACGATTCTGCCAGCTCGAGAACTCCGCCTCTCCGTTTCTATCCGAGGTCCGCACGGGAGACCCGGAGCCACGGTCGACAGGAAACAGCTCGGACGATGACGAGGGGATAGGCAGCGCCAGCGGTAAGGATGAGGGCCATCGAAAATTCTTGAGGTTCTTGTTCTAGCGGACGACGATGCGGGTGCAAGTTCTTCAAACGAGTAGATGTGGTTGGCGCTAGTCAACAAACCAAAAGCACTGCTATATATCGTTGATGTAGTTCATTGTATTCATAAGATATTTCACGTATTGTCTCCATAAACAGGTCGTGAAGTACTTCATTCGATTGATTTGATGTTCTTTATGGGTTTGTGCTCCACTGTGTTCCCTTCTCTGCACTTGTGTTCTATTCCTTCCATCAGTCGACGCTTTCAGTACCAGAGATGTTCCGTTCCGCTCTCCGAACGCTAGTGCCCCTCCGAGGCTTCGTCTCCTCTCGTCTCTGTAGTGGCCCCAGCCAGATAAGCGAGGGAGAAAAGAAGATCGCCGACCTCCTTCGTCAGCGCTTCCCTACGGCCTCCTCCATCGTTGTGGACGACATCTCCGGAGGATGCGGGTCGATGTACCAAGTAGCTGTGGAGAGCGAGGACTTCAAGGGCAAGGCGAAGGTGCAGCAGCACAAAATGGTGACGGAGACGCTGCAGAAGGAGATCGCCGACATGCACGGAATCGTCATCACCACGAAGGTGCCGAAGAAGGTCTAAACACTGTTGAGTTATAGGATTTGTTTTGTTGAGTCATAAAGATATCTAAAGAGTGGTCGAGCTGTGCTTTGTTCGCTTGAGGGGTGCGTGGATGGGGGAGACTCACAGATACTTCCTCTCGGAATCTGCTGGTTCAAAGATCTTAACAACCTACACATCGCTTTGAGCTGATTTAAGGTTGAAGAAGAACAAGAAGCTGTGTGAAAAGCGGCGTACAGCAGGGGAAGGCGGGATACGGTAGTAAGGGGACGGCGACCAGGAAGTCCAATGGACAATTTTAACAAGTGAAGAAGAAGAAGCTGCGATACACGAGAAGAAGAAGCTGAAGATCACGAGAAACCACAGCTGAAGCGGAAGAAGAGGGATGAACTTGCGGGAATTCTGAAGGATTCAGTCCCACCGCGATGGGAGAAGCTCCGCGGGCTCTCTGCTTGCTCCCCCTGCGGAGATCCAAGTTTGACCGGCGAAAACGTGCCTGGATTGCCCCCAGTAGATACTTGTGGCAGCTAATTCTCCGTTCGTTCAGAGAATGGAGGACACAGACTCAGAAGGGGTAACGAATCTCGACGACACCGTCAATACCTCCGTCAATGACACAAGCGTCTTCGAAGAAGAAGCGCCGAAGCAGAGCTGCGTCCGCTGGACCACCGAAGCAGAAACGCATCTGCTCTGCAAGGTTATCCAATTCCGCCCGATGGGTAAGTGTAGCTCTCCTTCCGAAGCTCAGATCACTCCTTGCAGGGCCGAACGGCGATGCGAACATGAAGCAGCTCGTGGTGGAGATGAGCCGAATCCAGGAAGGTGACGAGTTCACCTACTACGCGGACGTGCTGAACAGCGCGGACTACGCCGTGTACCAGCAGCGTGTGAAGAACAAGCTCGTCGAGGTCGGGCCAAGAAGCTACGCTCCTATCTGGACGATCAGACCAACGCGCGATCAAGTGAGTTAGTGCGCTTCTGGAATGACTGACGACTCGCGCCCTTAGATCTACGCAAAGCTGAACGAGTTCTTCAACATGGAGCTGTTCTTGCTGCGCGAACCCTTGGACGAGGCGGAGAACAAGTTGATGGCCACGGGGGTGGAGCAGGAGGAGGCAGTACCGAAGACTCCTGCCTCATCAAAAAAACCGCCAGGAAGTACGCCAAGTTCGAAGCGCCGAAGACGTGCGAAGAGATACTCAAGACGTCACTGATGTATTTGGGAATGAATGAATTGTTGTTTGTGGTTGTGACTGGGCCATCAGCGAAGGTTTATGAGCGTGACGAAGGATCCTTAATGAATTAAAAGGCTGCATAGAGCTCTTGTCCTCCTCTGGCTTCGACCCTCTTAAGCACTGGTGAAACTTCTTTGAGCCATCTATCAAGAAGACGCTCTGCGTCCTCCTTCAAGTGCTTTTTAGTCCAAATCTTCCCAATGAGGTCGTCTTCTTCTCTTCTCGTATATCGCCCAGTGCTATACGGGGGCGTCCATCTCTTGGCATTCCAAACCGGCTGCCGTCGCCTACAGAATGAACACCTCCTCCTTGTAGAACCTACAGTCGATTCCCAAGTCTTCTAGTATTCCTTTGTCGGTGTTCCTCGCTTGGCTGTGATATCCGATGGCATGAATTGTTCCTCGAGGTGAGCGCGAATAGCCCAGCTCCGAAGGCTGTCGAAACTTAAGTGATTGGTGGTTTAGGAAGTCCCTAGGTACACCCCTAGGAAGTCGTCACCACAGAAGACATGGATAGATGACTTTATTGCTGGTAAATTGACAAATGATTGCAGAGGGTAGAAAATTCGGACGGTCAAATGATGTTGCAGGGACGGAATGTCTTGAAGAGGTTGTACTGCTCCACGTCCTCCACCACTCCGTTCGGCTTCCACCGCCACTCGTCGTCGTCAGTGGTCGTCTGCGTGGTCTTGTTCATGGCCGAGGCGTTCAGGATGTCGCTGGAGACGGCTTCGACCTCCTTCTGCTGGCGCTCGAAGTCCTCCTTCCCGGCGGTCTGGTTCAGGTCAACCCAGGCGATCACCTCTTCGCACTTCTCCGTCATGGTGTTGCGATCCTGCTCGGAGACCTGGTTCTTGAGCTGCTCATCCTCAAGCGACTGCTTCAGGTGGAACGTGTACGACTCGAGCGCGTTCTTCGCGGCGATGCGGTCCTTCTGTGCATGGTCGTCCGCCTTGTACTGCTCGACATGGGACACCATCCTGTTGAGCTCCTTCTTCGACAGGCGGCTCTTGTCCTGGATGATGGTCACCTTCTTCTGCTTTTTAGCCGATTTGTTCTGGGCAGAGACGTTGAGGATCCCGTTGGCGTCGACATCAAAGGTGACCTCGAGCTTAGGCACACCGTGGCGAGCAGCTGGGATGCCCGACAGTGAGAACATGCCGAGCAAGTTGTTGTGCTTTGTCAGGGGACGCTCGCCTTCGTAGACCTAAGAAGATAGCTAGAAGATGTTGAGAAGGACACTCGTTACCTGGATACAGCCGTTGACTTGGTTGTCCGCATATGTGGTGAAGGTTTGGGAGATCTTCGTGGGGATGGCGGAGTTGCGCTTGATGAGAGTTGTCATGATGCCCCCAGCGGTCTCAATTCCAAGGGAATGAGCCGCCACATCGATCAACTGGACACCTTCCAAGGGTTCGATCCGGTCACCAGAGAGTATAGCGGCCTGCAAAGCGGCTCCATAGGCGACGGCTTCCTCTGGGTTCATGCTCCTGTTGAGTTCCTTGCCGGGGAAGAAGTCCGAGAGGATCTGCTGGATCTTGGGGATGCGGGTGGACCCACCAACAAGGACGATATCGTCGATCTCGGCCTTGTCCATCTTGGCATCATTGATGGCCTTCTTCACTGGTCCCAGGGTCCTTCGGAAGAGATCGGCACACAGTTCCTCAAAGCGGATGCGACTGATGCCTGTGCAGAAGTCGACCCCAGCGAACAGGGAGTCGATCTCGATGCTGCAAGAGGAGGCTTATAACGTTGATGGAGCCTTAGTCTTACCTCGCATGGGAAGAGCCGGAAAGGGTGCACTTGGCGCGTTCGCAAGCAGTTCGGAGACGGCGAAGGGCGCGGGCACTGCTTGTAAGGTCCTTCTTGTGCTTGAGCTTGAACTTGCTGATGAAGTGGTTCACGAGGCGGTTGTCGAAGTCCTCGCCACCGAGGTGAGTGTCGCCAGCCGTCGACAGGACTTCCAATAAGCCGTCCTCGATGGTCACGACGGAGACGTCGAAGCTGCCGCCGCCCAGGTCGAAGACGAGCACGTTGCGTCTTCCGGTTCCCTTCTTGTCCAGGCCGTAGGCGAGCGCCGCAGCTGTGGGCTCGCTGACGATGCGGAGGACGTTGAGGCCGGCGATGGCTCCGGCATCTCTGGTGGCTTGGCGCTGGCTGTCGTTGAAGTTGGAGGGGACGGTGATGACGGCGTCCTTGACAGGGACACCCAGGAAGGCCTCGGCCGTCTCCTTCATCTTCACAAGCACCATGGAGGACACTTCTTCTGGAGCGAGAGTCTTCGTCTTGCCCTTGTAGTCGACTTGGATCTTAGGCTTCGACCCCTCGGCTCGGATGACCTTGAACGACCAGTGCTTCATGTCGGCTTGAACGATCGGATCATCGAACTTGCGGCCGATCAATCGCTTGGAATCTAAAGCAGAGCGTGACCTCGGGTTTAGCAGTTCCGCACACACCGAAGACCGTGTTCGCAGGGTTCCGGTGAACCTGGTCCTTAGCCGCCTCACCAACCAGAGGACCGGCATCAGTGAAGGCGACGTAGGAGGGAGTGACGCGGTTGCCTTGATCGTTGGCGATGATCTCGACTTTGCCATCCAGGAACACACCCACGCAGCAGTAGCACGTACCAAGGTCGATTCCGATGGCGTTAGCTTTTGGCATAGCGAATCTTGGCCGAACACCCTGCAAAGTACGTCATTGAAGTGGCACAACACGTATGATAGGACATAAAGAAATACTTCAGTCTGAGGTATCGGGCGCTGTAGCAGAGCACTACTCAACAGAGAAATCATGAAAACCCACGATGCTCCCCTCAAAAACAGTAGGAGAGATACAGTACGCTCGGTATTTTTCCGGACTGAAACTTCGGGAACAGCGGAACCGAAGCCGTAAGAAGGAAGCAAAGAGCGAACATAGAGCGTCGTGAATGCCCAGCCAACCAACCATGTACCCACGCCGTCCGAAATACCCACGTGAGAAGCAGACCTACAGAACCAAAGGGAACGCTGTCTCCTCTCTTTGAGACCCCCACCACTCTCTCAAATTGCTTCATTGGGTTTTAAACTTCGGAACATCATAAGTGTGGTACTAATTCGTCCGGCTTAGATGGGAATTCACCTTTAGGAGCCGATCTCGAGGAGGACTTCAGAGCTCCTTAAGAACACCCCTAGCAATAAGTTAAACACCGCCAATGACACGTCAGTTCTCCCTTGAACCTTCTGTTGTTATCTTTACGCTATATATATCACCAGAATGTGAATAAGTTGCAGAATAAACCCCTTCAATCCTAGTGGAAGTGTTGACAGGGGGTACTACTGTGGCTTCATTTTTACTAGAACTCCGGCGGGAATTGTAGCCAATCTACTGCTATGTAGAACAGCCCCCAGGTTGCATGATGAGCTTATTAATGCGACTAAAACGAAAAAATAACAGTAACAAGTACAAAATTCGGATGATCAAATGATGTCACAAGGCGACGGGATAGAAGGAAGAGGGATAGAAGGAACAGGGATAGGGATGGGGATAGGAATGGGGATAGGGATAGAGAATGGCTGAAAGCTGGTTATCCCCGGACTGGAGGCTGATTCTTCTCGGCTCTCTTCTCGGATGGTCATCTTCTTCTGCTTTCCAGTCGACTTGTCCTCGGCGGAGACCGTAAGGATCCCATTGGCGTCGACGTCGAAGGTGACCTCGATCTTAGGCTTCCCGCGAGGAGCAGGTGGGATGTCCGAAAGCGAGAACCTGCCGAGAAAGTTGTTATCCTTCGTCATGGCGCGCTCGCCTTCGTAAACCTAAGAAGACACGGTTGTATACTTAAAATGTATGCCCATTACCTGGACAAGGAATTTTGATTGGTTGTCCTCATATGTGGTGAAGGTTTGGGAGATCTTCGTGGGGATGACGGTGTTGCGCTTGATGAGAACTGACATGACTCCCCCGGGTGTCTCAATTCCAAGGGAGAGAGGAGCAACGTCGAGCAGAAGAACATCCTCCAGGGACTTGCTCGGGTCTTCGGAGAGTATAGCGGCCTGCAAAGCGGCTCCATAGGCGACGGCCTCCTCAGGGTTCATGCTCCTGTTGAGTTCCTTGCCGGGGAAGAAGTCCGAGAGGATCTGCTGGATCTTGGGGATGCGGGTGGACCCACCAACAAGGACGATATCGTCGATCTCGGCCTTGTCCATCTTGGCATCAGTGATGGCCTTCTTCACAGGATCCAAGGTGCTGCGGAAGAGATCGGCGCACAGTTCCTCAAAACGCGTCCTGGTGATGCTTGTACAGAAGTCGACCCCAGGGAACAGGGAGCCGATCTCGATCCTGAAGGCAATGCAATTAATAAAAAGATCGGAAACTGACAGCCCACCGAGCCAGATAAGAGCTGGAGAGCGTGCGCTTGGCGCCTTCACAAGCGCTGCGCAGACGGCGAAGGGCACAGGCGTTGGAGGTGAGATCCTTCTTGTGCGTGCGCTTGAACTCGGCGACGAAGTGGTTCACCAGGCGGTTGTCGAAGTCCTCGCCGCCGAGGTGAGTGTCACCAGCCGTCGACAGGACTTCCAATAAGCCGTCCTCGATGGTCACGACGGAGACGTCGAAGCTGCCGCCGCCCAGGTCGAAGATGAGCACCTTGCGCTCTCCAATGGCCTTCTTGTCCAGGTCGTAGGCGAGCGCCGCAGCTGTCGGCTCGCTGACGATGCGGAGGACGTTGAGGCCGGCGATGGCTCCGGCATCTCTGGTGGCTTGGCGCTGGCTGTCGTTGAAGTTGGACGGGACGGTGATGACGGCGTCCTTGACAGGGACACCCAGGAACGCCTCGGCCGTCTCCTTCATCTTCACAAGAACCATGGAGGACACGTCTTCTGGAGCGAGGGTCTTCGTCTCGCCCTTGTAGTCGACTTGGATCTTAGGCTTCGACCCCTCGGCTCGGATGACCTTGAACGGCCAGTGCTTCATGTCGGCCTGAACGATCGGATCATCAAACTTGCGGCCGATCAATCGCTTGGAATCTAAATGTTTCATATGAAAAACCGACGCCCCATAAGTTCCAACTCACCGAAGACCGTGTTCGCCGGGTTCATGGCAGCCTGGTCCTTAGCCGCTTCACCAACCAGATGACCGGAATCAGTGAAGGCGACGTAGGAAGGGGTTGTGCGGTTGCCTTGATCGTTGGCAATGATCTCGACTTTGCCATCCACGAACACACCCACGCAGCAGTAGCAGGTGCCAAGGTCAATTCCGATGGCGTTGGCTTTTGGCATAGCGGATCTTG
>JADLIF010001362.1:0-14524 GCA_016648015.1 Steinernema khuongi
CAAAAAGCTTACGACACCTGGGATTCCCAAGCCGTCTCCGATCCAAGTACTGACCAGGCCCGACGCTGCTTGACTTGCGAGATCTGACGAGTTCGCGTATGTTCAGCGTGGTATGATCGTAAGCGATAGAACGACTTTTGCGAAGTGTATTTCTACTGATTGGGCGCTCAACTCTTTCACTGTAAGCTTGAACTTCTTTTTAGAGTAAGTTATGATCCATGCGATAAGAGTGCCAGAACAACGCTGGTGAAAATCCGCTATTTGAACTTCACTCATATGCAGCTAATTAACATGTTCTTAGAACAACAAGCATCAACACAATCCGCGTATAAGCTATTCGTACGTCACTTTTGTGCGCTTGGAAAGATTTGACGCTGTAGGAACGCTGAAAATATAATGAATGAATTTTAATGGGATACTGTGAACAACGCTGTTGCGGGAATGTACCTGAACACTATGAATAATGACTTCCTGCAAAACATCGGAGCTTCGGGACGTGGATTCTCACTGATTATGGGCGGAAAACTTTTTATTTCATTGTTAATGATGCAAGTGACGGTGACACATTGCTCCTCTGGAATAGAGTCTTATTATCTGTCGTTAAGTATAGAGCCTTCTTTGGTCGCCATTTTTTGGGTAGCAGGGCACCTATGGCTAGGGCGGTGTTGTAGAGGCATTGCCGATACTCGTGGAACGCGATCAACGCCGTCGAGCAGGAGATTAAGAGACGGATCTAAAGACGCATCTGGTCAACTGTCAAAGATTGCCGGGCTACATTAGTGGACGCCTGAGTCCAAACCCTGATATCGGCGCAGCCGTCCTCAGTACTGATCCACTGGATATACGCTTCCTCGCTTGGCCAGTTTGCGGGGATTAGGTAGCCGGCGGTCTCTATTGCAGAGTCGCAGACGTATCCACCTGAAAGGTTCCAGTTCAAGTATGTCTTCTTGGAACTGGGTGGTTGTGAAATCTGACAGCCCCTACTTAGATAAATCAGCATACTTGGATAGGTTTAACAGTAGTATATGTAGAACAAGCCCTCCCTTATTAGACTCACCTATCGCTGCAGCAGCTATGATATTCGGTGGGGTACAGTAGATGAGAATCGACTTCAGGGTTCTCCACCTGGCTTCAGAGGAAGCATTCGTCTTCTTCACGGAGACGACGTTCCGGTGGCATCGGAGACTAATCACCGTCTAAACTTCTCAAATGCACTACTCCTGGTTCCACCACTTACACGAACATAGGTGGCTATCATAATCGCGTAGCAGAGTAGAGCAATCACCACCTGGATCCACATAAGCGGCCCAAAGTTGAAGTTCTGCGAGACCAGGTGGAGGGCGTCGGTGAGGAATGTCCTGGAGGCATGAAGTAGGACGGAGATGACCGTCCACACGTAGCAGACGACGAACAAGACCACGATCTTCCTGAAATCACAGTATGTGAATAGATAAGACAACAAAAAGGGGTTACACTTTGTTTCCAACACCGAAAGGCTCTAGGGCCTCTTACCGTACCTGCTGTGAAAAATAGAGTAAAACAGCATCGGCCACACGTGTCCAATGTAGGCGAGGCAAACGGTAATCGTCGAGAAGTAGACGTAGCCGTTGAGGGTGAGCAAACGTAGGAAAGCGTAGAGGTATTTAAAGTAAACGTAAAACCTAAAGTATTCGATATTACGGCGGGAAAGAAGAAGGGAACCGACTTGTGCTTTCGTGCATCCGTCAAGATTGTTGGATCTACACGCAGCGTGATCTGCATAGAGATGAACAGAGCCGTGCACACAAAGCTGGGGAGAGCGATATTCACACAGTAGAGCCGCGAGAGTGACTTCGAGGATATCCGAAGGGATAAAAGGAGAATGACGATGCTGAGAGCGAACACGGGGTAGGATAAGCAGTTGTCGATGTAAATTAGAAGGTTGATAAGACGTAGATTCGCTGTCATGCCTCAGAACTTGAATTCTGAAAAGATTTATGGAAGACTTCTTATTTGGGTAAGTCAGAAGGCAGAAGGGATTTCATGGCTACTGGCATTCATATAAAATTTTGAGCAAACAAATAAGCGCGGACGTTCCTACGAAAATAGGGTAGTACAATGTTTCTAGGCTCGGCTGGAATGGGCGTGGAGACGAGCCTACGGACGGTGTTATTACACTTTTCGGTCTACATAATGAAAACATCTCTAATGAGTTCAGCTGCGGGTGAGAACAATCACGCATCCGGAAAGTTGAGCAGTCGCCCCATTCATCTTCTGGGAGGAGCTCTTCGCTTTTCTTTATTACCCGTGATTTGGTCCTTGAGAAAATGACAAACAAGCAAGGGGGATTGTAGGGGGTGGGGTTGCGATGTAGTGCACTCTTCACTGCTCAGAAGGCTACAATGGATTAGCTAATTTGCACCCACAATCGGTACGGGAGTTGTGACATGGTCATGAGCCGAGGACTGAGGAGTGCGTCCGGAAAACTTTAAAACATCGAGGACAACTCGTGTCTCGTTCTCCTACTTAACGCCACATATCTATGAAATCCGAGTCGGCATTGTTTTGCAAACCTACATATAAAGCTTATGGTCAGCACACGAAGCCATACGAATTAGGGTACGGTAACGAACTTGTGGAATGACCACGAATAGTTTGTTTAAACCTTCAAAGGACCTTCAAACGTTAGGACCAAGAAAACGTTTAAGGAAAAGCGATCAAACAAAAGAGAAGAAACAAGTAGAGCATAATTTTATAACCGAACGATACCTAAGCCAAAACGTCCTAAGTGAGCACGGCCAAGTACGAAATACTTACCGTTTGGTCAACATCGTTTGCATAAGACACATTCTATGTATAACCTTAATTATAAACTCATAACAAAGAAAATTCATATTGAGAACTACTTCATGAGCGAATCAGTAATAACAACAAGAAGGTGAAAAACAATACGTCCAATCCCACTGAAGACAGCAAATCTTCTTGAGCATTCCTCGCAGTCTTAAGGCGTCTGACTAAACTTCAAGCATCGGTGGTTCAGTGGTAGAATGCTCGCCTGCCACGCGGGCGGCCCGGGTTCGATTCCCGGCCGATGCAATTCTTTGTTTGCCTAGAGCATGAATTTGCTTCCGGTCAATCAAAGCATGACCTTCTCCTATTCATTCGCACTTTTTTCTTTACATAGAGTTGATTATACTTGTCATTATCCTGCCATTCACCTGCTCACCCGTTGTCTGTCTCTGTCCTTGTCGTGTGCATCAATAAACAACGGAAAAACGTCGACCCGTCTGGACAGAGAATCAGCTGCGTTTGTTTTCATTTAAACGATTGCCTAATTGCAGGGTAACAGAACAACATCCGGCCGGGAACACCTGCAAAGTGTTTTGACGCCACCGTGAACTCTACTCGATACAACTCCTGTTTTTTTACGTTTCCTTATATAGCTTACTGTCAACTAGTATGTTTACTCAACTATTGGGCTGTCAAATCAGGACATTAAAAAAAAGTTGCAAATTTGTTTCGACTTGGAATGTCCCTTTTTTAAGAGCTTGGATCCCACCGTTGGGCAATAAAATGTACTTGAGCTCTAGTGTCTAACTAGGCATATACTAGGTTTAAGCGTTGTGTGTAAGTCAGTTAAAAATGGTTGGAGTTTACCGCTCATTTCATACCCGACAACCCAATAGTATCAGTAATGACAACAAGAAGCTGAAAAACAATACGTCCAATCCCACTGAAAACAGCAAATCTTCTTGAGCTTTCCTCGTGCTTGCTTGTTCCGTTTGAAGATAAATCATTTACGCTTGACGGCACTTTAATCATCGGTAGTTCAGTACTATCGCTATTTTTTCATGAATCAAATGAAGCTTACTACCTTAAAGTACGTAAATTTTACTCTTTCGTTCTTTCCAAAGCGAAGTCCAGGAAACATATCTTCTTTCCAGTGAACTTCTGAAATTCTCCTGGCTGCCTACATGATTGGAGTCTATATTTTAAATGATCTGTTGTAACCACGATAAAGTGAAGATGGATCCAGCGTACGGTTCGAACACCCTTGCTCCAGAGAATGTTCCAGAGAATGCCAGAGGTTGGCCCCACAGCCTTCACCGTCCAAAATTAAAGACGCCAACCTTTGCAATACCTCCCCAGTAGCTTAGCGTTTGTTATCTCGAATCTGAGACATTATTTCAGCATTGTTGACCAAGAAGAAAATGACGTGGCAACTTTCTCTTTTCAACAAGAGCTCAGGCTCAAAACGCGAGCTCATAAAGTATGCTGCACCTGCCTTGAATTGCCTTCCGCGCGGTAACTCCCATCTGTTGCCATTATTCCTCACAATGTTGTCCCCGGCTGCTTGGGCAGTGATAGCCTTCCTTGGAACATTGGACGATATTCTCACCTATCCAATCATCGTCCTAAGCGTACTGATACTCTTCCTGTCCGTGAAGAAAGTTCCTTCATCCCTCTCTCGAACCTACTGCGTCAACGTCGCCGTCCCCGGTCTTTTGTCAAACGTTGTGTTTATTTTTTTACTGATTATTCTAGGGCCGGCATATGAATCGAGAACAGTATCAATGTAGGTGGCTGTTATTTTCCAGTCCAAAATGGCCTTTATTTTTAGTATCTATAGAATCGGATCGCTATTCTACGCTTTCCTTCGGGCGTTTACCCTCTACGGATACCTCTACTTCTCGACTCTTACCATCTTTCTGGCCTACGTGGGATACGCCAAGCCTTTTCTTTTTCAAACGCTCATAAAAACAAGGTAGGACACTGAAAGCTACCTGGGCTACCTTACAGGAACCCTTCCAGAAATATGGTGCTCATGTTTGGCTTTGGATACGTTTGGACAACAATCGCCGTCTTCACTATCTTCCCGAGATATTTCATCACTGAGATCTTTGGTGTGTCAGAGGACACTAACTTTTCTGTCATGGTCACAACCCAGGTGTCTTTGGCCATTGTCTTCTACGTCATTATGTTGGTCCTGTACGTCTTGGTAGGACCTTACTGCTACTGTCTTTTAAAATGATGTTCTTAAGGCCATATTCCGGATGGTAAAGCGCATCGGCAAAGACAGCTCTAGCTCGTCCACAGCTCACTCAAACGTCCTTAAATCTGTACTCATCTACTGCACTCCGCCGAACGTCTTCGTCGCCCTTTCTCTTTGTAATTGCCACCGATATGTCATAGAACTTAAAGGGGGAGACGAAGGGAAAAGATAGGCCAAAACGTGGACTTCGTGATCTAAATATCGATTTCGAAAACGTTTAAATTTCCCATGGTGGTGTGGTTATTTAGTGGGCACTGACAGATAGTTGTCCTCTCATCTTTCCACTGACATTGTCTCGAGATGATTGTTTAGTGGGCTACGCCTGTGACACAGTGTTGGAAAACATGGGACTATACCAACCTTCCACTTGGCCAAGCAAAGAAGAAATGGGGCTGTGGTTCAAGAACGAAGATTTCTGCGGGCCAATCCGAGTGTGGTCCCAAGCTGCGACGAATGTAAGCAGCTTCTGCGTTTTCCCTTATAGAGCCTTGCAGGTACGCGTATTTGTAAACGTCTTCACCGCATTGATCGCCTTCCGCGACTACCGCGTCGCGGTGAAGCATATGATACTACAAATAGCGGTGCCTCCGTTGAAGAAACTGCGAATATTAGACCAAAGCTACACACTGCCCAGTTCGACAGTAGAAAACTCTCTGTTCCAGAAGGTCACAAAGACTGGTTCCTCGTGACAAAAGCATGATCTTCTACATTCTGTTCAATCTTAACAATGTGCCAACGTAAATGGATTTTCTTCTGATACTGTGTAGCACAGCAAATGGAATTGAGATGGGATATAAGATGCTAAAATGGTTTTTTTTTTGCTGAAAGGTGCTCAATGCGTGTCGCGTAGCAAATGAGGTTGGGAAGGGAAAAAAGAATCAATATGAATACAACAATTCTGGTCCCAGTTTTAACCCATATAGATGCTTATTACTTATGGATTCCCTGTTTCTTTCACTTGTTCTGTAGTTGACTGGCTCTATCGCTTTGTATCTTGACAGGAGGAGAGTGTATACGGTTTAATCTACGAACATGTGAGATTCTCGGTGTGGGGGAAGCTTTAGGGCTTTCGAATGTTGGAGTACAGGCTACAGATGCTGAAGATTATGACATACCTTCTTTATCAAATCGAGCGACCTATCGCAATATATGCTGCCCCCTTCTCATCTCCTTGTGTTGCAGCATATATTTAAATATAGAAAGCTCCCATCGGAACTGACTAAACTCTTCACTTCTCACATTATGGACTAACAACATCAGGCAAACATCAACTCTAACAATGTTATTCACCTTATTTGCTCACTTCTCAAGTCACCTGTTCCTTATAACAAATTAGCTGTCCGTTCTCCGGTGCAGCCACGATTCCCAAGAAAGGGTTGACGTGGGACATGCATTTATTCAACGCATGGCGACATGAAAACAAGGACTCATTAAATACATTCTGCCTCATTGTATTTGCCTTCCTCTAGAACAGTTTAACATACGGCTTCAATGTTGTCCCCGGCTGCGTTGGAAGTGATCTCCTTCCTTAGAGTACTGGACGATATTCTTGCCTATCCAATCTTCGTCCTAAGCGCACTGATACTCTTCCTGTCCGTGAAGAAAGTTCCTTCGTCGCTCTCCCGAACCTACTGCGTCAACGTCGCCGTTCCAGGCTTTATATCAACCTTTATGTTCATTGTGTTGACGATTATTAAAGACCTGGGATCTGACTCTGTTATAGAGCTGGCGTAAGTGGCTATTATCAGTGCAATGTTGATGATCGTTAACATATTCAAAAACATTATTTGAATCCAATTTTAGCATTTATGTGAAAGCGCCGATAATCTTGGCTTTCCTTCGGGCGTTTACCCTCTACGGATACCTATACTTCTCGACCCTTACCATCTTTCTGGCCTACGTTGGATACGCTAAGCCTTTTCTTTTCCAAACGCTCATGAAAACAAGGCATGTCACTGAAGCTACCTAGGCCGCCTTATAGGAACCCTTCCAGAAATATGGTGCTCATGTTCGGCTTCGGATACGTTTGGACAACGATCTCCGTCTTCACTATCTTCCCGAGATATTTCATCGTCGAGTTCTTTCGTGTTTCCGAGGAGACAAACTTTTCCGTCATGGTCACAGCCCAGGTGTCTTTGGCCATCGTCTTCTACGCCATTATGTTAGCCTTGTACATTTTGGTAAGATCTACTAGGATCTTCTTTTTTAAATGATGTTCTTAAGGCCACATTCCGGATGGTAAAACGCATCGGCAAGGACAGCGCTAGTTCGTCTTCCACAGCTCACTCGAACGTCCTCAAATCTGTACTCATCTACTGCACGCCGCCGAACGTCTTCGTCGCCCTTTCTCTCTGTAATTGCCATAGAACTTGAAGGGGAGACCAAGGGGAAAGATGGGCTTACACGTGGACTTACGCGATCTAAACATCGATTTCAAAAAACGTTTAATTTTCCCATTGGGTGAACTGTGGTGCGAGAGTGCAGAGGATTTTTTTGGGATACATTTGGGATTATGACCTGGATTTGAAGCAGATTTCAGGCCATTTTGCATGGCTGCTTTACAAAAGATACGCTACACTTTACACAAAAAATTATCAGTCAATCTTCCTGTAAAATAAATAGTTTTGTAACTAAACCATGATTTTTGTTAGGAAATGATTGTTTAGTGGGCTGCGCCTGCGACACAGTGGAGGAGAACATGGGACTATTCCGACGTTCCACTTGGCACAGCAGAAAAGAAATGTATCAGTGGTTCCAGAACGAAGACATCTGCGGACCTATCCGAGTGTGGTCTCAAGCTTCGACAAATGTAACTCATTTTTATATTATTTTCCTCACAAAGTCTCTGCAGGTGCGCATCTTCGTGAACGTCTTCACCGCTTTAATCGCTTTTCACGACTACCGCGTCACAATAAAGGACATGGTACTCCAACTGACGGTGCCGATTTTAAAGACGCTGCGAACTGTCAAAAAAAATTACATTCGGTCCAATTCGTTCGCATTGTTCCAGAAAAGAATCAATAGTATAAGCTAATTTTGTAAAGGATACCATATATCGTATAAATACACAAATAAACTGTCTTCCTCTCTTCCAGGGTCCCAAACAGATGCACCTTTTAGAGCAGTGTGGCTGTGGTTATCCGGAAGGATGTTTCTGCAAATTCTGCAAATCAAGCTTTACGAAACTTGAAAGCCTCCCTTTTCTGGCAGGCCGATTCACATGCAGTCGCCAAACTGCAGCAACGCAGCAACGAAGTCAGCGAAACGAGTCGATTGATACGTCACGAGCGGTGTGAAGAAAGCTGGCCAAAGAAAGAAAAGGTTCCGTTTCACCTTTGACTAGATAGTCTTGCACTGATGGCTTCCATCTATGTACATGGAATTTTAGGTTATCGCCAAGAAGCCTAAGCTCATTAAACGCGACTTCTTTAGATATATGAATAAATATTAGTTGTTCAACCACATTTTGCTTTATTTGTATTGTAAGCGGAAAACTCGTCTAATTACGAAATTCCGTGTAAGATGAGAAAAGCGTTGGATGAAGATGAACTTCTCCCACAAACGGAAGATGCATTTCCGAATGAGTCTTCGGTATTCGTAGAAGGCGAATAATGCCGTCAGAGATGTGATAAACAATCGGACCTGTGAAGCACAGAGTCAAGCAGATTTAGAGCTTCTAAGTACTTACGTTTGTGGACTGCTGTGACCACACTCTGATACTCGTGCACGCATCTACTCTGTCGTCCCACGCGGACACTTTTGATAGATTCCTTGCAGGGTTAAAGTAGATTTCGATTTCCGTTGTACTCTCACAGAAGTAGCCAGCTGAAGGGATCTGTCACAGTTCTGATGGGTAAATGGACCTACAGATAGCGACGGCAACAAAGACGTTTGGAGGCGTGCAGTAGATCAGAACGGACTTTAACACGTTCCAACTGAAGCGCTGTGTTATCGTTCGAGTGGCCCTAATCTTCATTAAAGTCTAAATATAGAAGACGCTGACTAGTGTTAAAAGAACGGAGAGTAACCTGGACGTAGAGGGACATCATAAGACCGTACATAGCGAGGGCAATGAGCGCCTGTACTGTCATCGGGATGGCGAAGTTGGTTTCGTAGGAGAGCGCGCCAAAGATGTCCACGATCATCACTTTGGGAAACGCCATGAAGGTCATCAAAGTCGCCCAGAGGTACCCCGCAACGCACCAGCTTATGATGGCTCTGGAAAGGCTCCTTGTCAAAGGTTGGTCAAAGCAGCGTCACCTTCTGCAGGCAAACTTCTGGAAGTGGAACGGCTTCGCGTAGCCGATGTAGGCGAGGAAGACGGCCAGTGTGGAGAAGAAGAGGTAGCCCTGCAGGCTGAAGGCTCGGAGGAAGACGTAGATGCTCTTCAGGACGACGTAGAGCCTGAAGAAAGGAGTACATTCATGGGCGGCCCTAGGCCGACTTACTGGAAGTTCGTCGTCGGGTCGATGAATCGGGCTACTATGAAGACGAAGGTCGACAAGAAGCCGGGGACGGCGATGTTGGCGCAGCAAGTTCGTCCCAAAGACGTCGGCGACATCTGCGTCGACAGGATGAGCACGATCGTGCTGAGAGCGAAGACCGGGTAGGTCAGCTGCACGTCAATCTTTTGAAGAACCATTTTACATAAGGCTATTTATAAAGACAAAGTAGTAGGATTAATCGCTACCACCTACTTGCCATGTTAGTAGAACACACGGGAGATCTTTGTACCTACCGGAAGTGAATTCATAATGTTACGACGTGGCACCGGTCATGTGGACAAGCTAATCTGAAGGGAAAGAAAGGAGGAAACCAGGTGTCATTTACAGCTCTGTTAAATTATAAAAAAGGATCAACGTCAAAAGGGTAAGAAGTTATCTTCCCTTGTGGTTCTAGGACATTAAACAAGTGCAGAATGTTGCAAAGGCTAAATTTTCAATCGCGTAAGACAAGCGTTGTTCTCATGGTTCCATAGTTTCTTGTAGTCTTATTTAGCTCTTCTGCAGGTGACATAAAGATTTTCATAAAGATGGAAAAAAGATAGAACGTTCCGCCAATTTGGGAAACCAGAATGACAAGAATGAGTGGGTAATAGTTTCAGGAACTAATACAGTGTGAGAAACACGGCAAATATAAAGGACACCATCGAAGCTGTGGTGACAATAAACTGTAAACACGACCAGTTGTAACCATTGTGAATTCTGACATTGGCAGTGTCCTTTGTCGCACACTTCAGGCTAACAATAAGTATGCATTTCCAATGAGTAACACAAAAGAACCTTGGCAATTTAGTAATGATTCGAGATAATTGCATTTCCGTCCAACTTAGGGGAGCGTCATCATGCAAGATTTAAAAATAGATTTACTCGGTCTAGAAGATGGAGACTCTAATGCTTCCTCTTTTTGCCTGTAATCACCAGAATCTCTGACCTTCTGGCTTACTTCAACACTCTTTCGCTGAGTTTTGACATTCTGGTAACGCGCTGGGAAGCGAGATGTGTACCAACTCCACCAACTCTACATCGGGACTCATTTTGACCGTTATTACCACATCTCGAGATGTAAATTCAGAAGAATATGTGTCCTTTAATCAATTAATTACTCTGTGATACAACGACATTGGACCGTTTGAAGACAGCAGATGACTCTCCCAATATGGAGCGACTCTTTAGCGCTGCGGGAATGTATTTGATGGAGATGAACTTCTTCCACAAACGGCAGAAGCACTTCCGGATGAGTCTTCGATATTCGTAGAAGGCGAATAATGCCGTCAAAGACGTGATAAACAGTCGGACCTATAAAGCACAGAGTCAAGCAGATTTAGAGCTTCTAAGTACTTACGTTTGTGGACTGCTGTGACCACACTCTGATACTCGTGCACGCATCTACTCTGTCGTCCCAGCTAAAGACTGTTGAGAGATTGTTTGCAGGATTGAAATAGCTCTCAATTTCTGTAGCACTCTCACAGAAGTAGCCAGCTAAAGGGATTTGGTTAAATAGTTTGGATGGCCTAATGGACCTACAGATGGCGACGGCAGCAAATACGTTTGGAGGTGTGCAGTAGATCAGAATGGACTTCAACACGTTCCAACTGGAGCGTTGCGTTATCGTTCGAGTGGCCCTGATCTTCAGCAAGGTCTAAGAATAATGCATATTAATTTGGCCTTTTTGGATTTGGAGTGATATAATTTGCTAGGCCATGGTCTCTTATGATCTCTATGCAAATACACGTGTTTCATGTTAAGGAGAAATGCTAACACTTCCTCCGGATCATAAGAATGACAATCTATAGAAAAGAACCATGGAGTATTGTCGTAATGCTTTAAGTGGCATTAGCCGGTAGTGGTATTTTACTAGTACATAGGCATGCCTAGTACAAGATGAACGGCTTCAAACCTCTAAAGAAATCTAAGAACACATGCCGAACTCTTTGTGTACTTTTATGCCAAGCATGCTTCTCGGAAAAACGAAACTTGTAACACATTCAAGGCATAAATCTTATTAAATATGGTATCAGCATTTGATTTCAATGCTCTAAAAATTGTCTTTGTTTCCCAAACCAGATTACAAAAAGCTGACCTGGACGTAGAGGGACATCATGAGACCGTACATGGCGAGGGCGATGAGCGCCTGTACTGTCATCGGGATGGCGAAGTTGGTTTCGTAGGAGAGCGCGCCAAAGATGTCCACGATCATCACTTTGGGAAACGCCATGAAGGTCATCAAAGTCGCCCAGAGGTACCCCGCCACGCACCAGCTTATGATGGCTCTGGAAAGGCTCCTTTGCAAAGGTTGGTCAAAGCAGCGTTACCTTCTGGAGGCAAACTTCTGGAAGTGGAACGGCTTTGCGTAGCCGATGTAGGCGAGGAAGACGGCCACCGTGGAGAAGAAGAGGTAGCCCTGCAGGCTGAAGGCGCGGAGGAAGACGTAGATGCTCTTCAGGACGACGTAGAGCCTGAAGAAAGGAGTACATTCATGGGCGGCCCTAGGCCGACTTACTGGAAGTTCGTCGTCGGGTCGATGAATCGGGCTACTATGAAGACGAAGGTGGACAAGAAGCCGGGGACGGCGATGTTTGCGCAGCAAGTTCGTCCCAAAGACGTCGGCGACATCTGCGTCGACAGGATGAGCACGATCGTGCTGAGAGCGAAGACCGGGTAGGTCAGCTGCACGTCAATCTTTTGAAGCAGCATTTCCAGCGAGTCTATAATCACAAAGATGGCCAAGTCGCATATTGTCACCTACTTGACATTTAAGAGTCAGAGTGACCTGTCCAGCTGTGCCACTGAATATAACTCGATTTATAAAAACGGATTGAATAAAAATGGCACCGATCTTATGTACGAGCGGTTTCCGACTTTAGGAAAGCAGATGGCTTTGGTTAGCTAAGGAGACACACTTTCGGAGGACCAAGTGATCGTTTGCGGGGAATATATACAGAGACGTCACTGTGGTCACCGAATACAATACATAAGTTTGTCGTCCACGGATTATGCTCGCAAAAAGGCACGTAGCAAGTGATGCCTCCAAACAGACTACATCTAGGTTTTGTGCTCCTAAGGAAAATACATAATCAAGAATGAAGTGGGCTTTTGAATTCAGAGGAAGTTAATTCCTGATTAGCATGTATCACACGCCAGGCAGGAATATCACATTCCGTCATTTGTAATCGCTTTATTCCTTGGTGGATAAATTTGAAAACGTTATATGAGCAATAGAAGGTTTTCCAGTTTAAAGATTGATTCTTCTTCCTGGAAAAGTTACCCTATTTCATTTTGTAGTGGTTGCAACGCCTTCAATAAATTGTTGGAAATATCATCCAACAAAATTCAAAGAACACAACACTTTTCTTGGAAGTTGCGTTACGAAAAAAGACAGCTCTTAAAAATGAATGGGTGGTCAAGAAGAGCAAAGAAAAAGTTTGGATTGAAAGAACAGGACTGTAGGCAACGTAGAAGTATAGTTCTCCTGGCATGGTATGGGTCAATTACATATCTCCCCTAAGAAATGGTAACATAATGTCAGCAGTATCCAGAAAGCGCCACCATTAAAGAGCAGGGGGAGGTTCTAGTGCATGGGAGAAGTGCACATCATTGTCGGAATACAAGTGTTTGTTCGTTAACTGTGGGACTTTTTTGTACAAATATAGATTTGAAAAATTTCAAACACAACTTTCACAGAAGGGCGTTGCTCTAAGGTAAAGGTCGTCGGAAGGTTGAAAGAAGTTCATGAGAGATTTGTTGTTGTAGGTTATAGGTGTAGGTTGTAGCACTTATCTTAAGCCACATTTACTGTAGAAGTCAACCTATTCTACGAAGGTCCAAGGAACGTTCCAAAGAAGAAAAAAATCAAACGCCGATAACGTCAAAACCTTTTAAAGAACAGACATCATCCCAAATAATAGGCTACTCTGGTCAAAATGGCAACAATATTTATCAAAAACTTTACCTGCTCCAACTACGTTAGATCGAAGGTTGCCCATTCGCGCACAGAAAGGGCACGAATTCAAACGTTTTCCCATGGGAAACGAGGGCGTTCCGAAAGCAAACTCTGTAACAAACATTTATACACTTTCGGTATGGTTCTAATAATAATAAACTATGTCAAATCTGTATATGAAGGCTATTTTCTGCTATGAGCTGTAAATGAAGGCCAGAGAGCTCATGCGAGGGAGTTTGATCTTCTGGTATCTGCTGCAAGACACATTCACGGGGCTACAAAAACTACGCTTAATGGTCACATGTGAAAGCGTCTAAGTACAGGACTTTTGCTAGCTTCTGCACAGTGTACGGATCGCGAATGCTCTGCTGCCCTAATATGAAAGATAAAGCACCGCGAGTTTGGCAAATGAATGAAGGAGTTAATCAGGTCGAAAAGCATGTTAAAATGAGAGTCGCTAGAATACTGAATATTTAGTGTGCTTCCACATACATTACGTTATCCGGTGACTAACCCAAAAGGACATCAAGTACCCAACTTTTCATGTCACTGGAAAATACAAACATTAGACCTCGTCAGTTGCAGATCAGCTGCCGCACTCATAACTTGAACTAATTTACAAGAACAGCTAAATTGCAGTTTACCCTATCTTGAAAAAACGCCCTTTTAAGTATCTTACGGCAACAATCCCAAGTGCCTTTCAACTAGGGCAAACTGGGCTTCTTTGTGGGCTAAACGAAAGATGCAATATCTCTGTCAGTCTTGTGGACGCAGGACCGCTGCTCTGTAAGACCTCTGTAAGGCCGTAGGACGGAAATTGTCGGAGATGCAACTGGCCATCAGCTTGGCCTACTTATAGGCTCATAAAAATCACAGTTCTGCGTTGCATCATTTATTTTGCTTTAATCTTGCAAAAACATCGCTGGAAGTTACAAAACAATCAACACGACTGTTCTCTTCTTTTTGGGCTCGGCGCTGAAGGTGCCCACCATATCTTCAGCTTCCATCTTCGCGATGATGCTGGGGATCTCCTCTTTGGAGTTGGCGAGA
>JADLIF010001363.1:0-28431 GCA_016648015.1 Steinernema khuongi
GCGAACAATGGACTAATGTGCGAATTATCTTAGACAGCCGCAGAGTGGTCCTGGACGGAGTGCCCTGGAGCTAGTCTAGTCAACTGTCGATGGTGCAGTTGTGGTCCCGAGCGGAAGAGCCTGGAGAAGTTTGCGTTTACAAACGTGGACGCACCGTGACTGAAGGCCCAGAAACAGAAGCCCCTGGGTCTCACCGCGGCCACACTGACGATCATTTGAATGCACGATGGCATACTGTATTTGTCTGAATTGGCTGGTGGGAGCTGTCAGTTTAGTGGCTCGTTGTTCTTCGTTTGGAGCCCGATGGCCATGTTTACGTCATTGAAGGTTCTTTATAAGCTTGTCCGTCTGTCTATCCAACTAGCTCAATGCCAGGTTCTGGAAGACCCGTGTCATTCAAGTGGTCGTTTTCTCCTTTTGAGGTAGCCAGAGGCTTCTTGAATGAAGTGACTCCTACTCTGGGCAAAAAAGAGTAAAAAGATGAGCTGGACTGATCGCGGAAGGAACAAATGTGATGCTGGGTGACGTTGCTCCGCTTATTGTCGTCCGGGTGTCCTTCATGTCCGGCATGCAGTGTTCTCGCAAAGCAGACGATTTGCAGGTTCGCCCAGACACGTCTACGTCTGTCTAGTCAGACAGAGAGCTGAACAGGTCCACGTGTCTAGACGTACAGGCCACTAGGCTCTAGTGGCTTGATCTCAAAACCATTCGTGTGTTCGCTCAAACAAACTTCTCCCCCCTTTTACGCGCGTTGTATAATCGCCACCAATGTAATGCCCATCATTACTTCTCGTGCTCCTCTCCTCTAACAATGCCGTCCATTTTCAGGATATGATGGCTCTGCGCGCCTGTTTAAATCGAGCTGTCCTTGTTTCTCCTCGTCGTTTGGCTCACACAGACGTTAAGTTCCCCGATTTCGACGAATATCGCCGGGAGTCCACCCTCGATGCCTCGAAGCCCGCTCGCGAAACTGAAGATGAGCGACGTGCCCTCCCTACTGCTGTGTATTATGGAGGTTTGCAGTTATGTTTTGGTTCGGTTCTAATAAGCCTGAGTTTAGTTGGAGGTATGATGTCGCTTTTTGGCGCCAAGGAAGTCGCGCAAACCATGGTTGCCTACAAGGCTATGGCCGCTGACCAGCGTGCCCTGGCTTCTATTGAAATTAAGATGGACGACATCCCCGAAGGACAGGTAGGTCCCACTTGACTGTACTTTTATATTTCCGTCTTCTCACTGCAGACGAAGACATTCGAATGGCGTGGAAAGCCCGTTTTCGTGAAGCATCGCACTGCAGCAGAGATCAAACGTGAGAAGGCCGTCAACGTCGCTGAACTCCGCCACGCTGAACACGACGACGACCGTGTCCAGAAGGACGAATGGTCCGTCGTCATCGGAGTTTGCACCCATCTTGGATGTGTCCCTATCGCGAACGCCGGCGACTTCGGAGGATACTACTGTCCCTGCCACGGATCGCACTACGATGGATCAGGCCGCATTCGCAAGGGACCCGCCCCGCTGAACCTCAACGTGCCTGCCTACTCATTCAAGGATAACGTCATTGTGATCGGATCGTCTTAAGCGAGGGACCAAAGTTTTCTCTACCTGGATAAAATTTTTTTAACATTGCCTTCACTAATGGTTTAGGGTCATTGTATTGGTTCCTTTCATAGTACTCGCAGAGCGCAAGTGTCCCGGACTTCCTGGAGATCTTCTTCGCAGCCAAGATCGCACCCACGCTTAACCATTCGTGCAAGCCTTCGTAGAAGGAAGGAGGAAGACGGTCCTTCTTCGCAGATGGACTAGAGCAATTGAATGCGTGAAAGACCGAGTCGATATAACAGGCGAAGTGCTAACGACTACTTCATACAGTCCGTACTTCCCAGGTTGGGTTCTTACAGGTGTCACATGGGCACTACTTCATATGACGTGTTTTCAATGGTGACAACTGAAACTTTGTGGCTTTGTCATACTCATTGAGTGTTGTAGGGTGCAAAAGGCTGTTGCCAAATCCTTGATCCTTAAGATCCTTTTGGCACATTTACAAGTTATAAACAATTCGGAACTTTAATCTTCCTGGAACCCCTCCACGATGAGCACAAAACAAACCAGAAGGAGACCCAGGGCTGTCCCAGGGGCAAATATGTTTTTGTTATTTAAGGGGCGCACTGTTTGTTATCTTAGTTGCAGAACGGCTTAGGTAAGCCCCCCACATCTGCGGTGTTCCCTGTCCGCGAATGTGACCACTTCGTTGACTCAGCGCGACATTCCGCGGAAACTGGCTCCCCGACCTTCGGCTGAACCCATCTTCGCCCGACCAGCTTTCCCGTGCGCCGCACTTTCCGGCTTTCCGCAATTCGTTCCCGTTCCTGACGACCTTCTTGTTGCAAAACAACGCACCGACGACTCCGAAAACACTCGGAGGGCGACTTTTACTACTTCACTGAACTCAGAGTGCACGCAAACTAGATCACTCAAACGATATAGAGCTGGTCCATTCGCGGAGTCGAACAGTTTTATGGACGCATTTATATTCCTTTCTACTTGTTTGGGTTTCCAGTAAATCAATCAACCCTACCGTACCCCTCAGGGACGACCGGAAAGTGCCCCGAAGGTCGTCCGCGGCTCCGGAGTCCCTTGTTTTCGCGGTGGCGACGGGCGGCGTCCCCTGTCGTCAGAGTGTCTGGCGCGATCGGATCGCTGATTACCGTAACGCACAGCGTGACAATAAATCAGGGAGGACACGGACGACATTCCGACTGGAAAGCACCCTCGAGGGCGCGCTTCCGGTCGCGCTCTGTGGCTCAGAGGCAACGCTCCTGATCGTCACGAGGTCGAGGCGGGTTCGAGTCTCGTCGGCGGCACGTAGTTTTGCCTTTTCGAGAGGGTTGGTCTTTGGGCAGCGGGAAGGCTCTTCTTGTGACTTTAGTGCTTCGGGGCGCGGTGAAGCGACAGCGGAGAAGTGGAGGCGCCGGAGACCGGTTTCGGGCGGTGGGGAGCGCGGTCCGCGCCCGCGGGAGAAATTATTTGCAACTCCACTGTATTCTCTTCCGCTAATTGACCCAGCCAGGGAATGCGCCCTTCTGCCCCGAGGGCCTCCCGGGACTGGGATACCGTATCCCCGAGACTCGGAGGCCTCTCCTGGCTTGGTGGGGAAGAGGGGCGCGCTGGATCCACGAGCGATCGATGGCTTCCGAGGGGCTTCATCCGTGCGGCGGCGTGGAATTCCAGTTCCGACGCCACTAGAAGTGCCTTCGGGGGCGAACGCACCCCTCTGCCGCGCCGTCCACACGTTCGTCGTCTTCTTGTGGGCTTGGCATCGGACCAAAATGGAATCCTATCCAGCCCTTCCTCTTGGCTTGTGTACCGTGTATTTCCAGCTCCCCTAGGGTCCCCTCCTTGACCTTCCGCGCTGATTCGCCTCAAGGGCCCTTGGGATGCCTTTAGGTTGATAATAGGGTTCGTGGCAAGTTCTGCAACACTTTTAGGCACACACGCTTTCTTCAATTTAGGCCTCTTTTCTTGTGATTCAAGATTTTCCTTTTAAGACCCTTCAGGGACATAACCTTCTTCTGTCTAACCTCCTTCTGACTGGCAGAGAACGTGGTTCTAGTATCAACTGTCCCACAAAACTTCGAATTTCCTCGATTTCCTACGCGTATACCATATACGGCCGTTCAATTTAGGCCTCTTTTCTTGTGATTTACGATTTATATTCAGGGACAAGATTTTGCTAAACCCTAACCTTCTTCTGACTGTCCTTAGGTGACTTTAGACGGAAAGCGTAGTTCAGTATCAATTACTCCTCTAAATTTCGAATTTTTTCGATTCCCTGCATCTAGGAAGATCCCTAAAACGCCCTATACGTATACCATAAACGGCCGCGCCCCGTCCAGATTATTCCGAAAAGCAGCCCGTGTTTATACATCGCGGCGCGCGGGACGCTGTAAAGTTGTAAAAATCGCCTTTGGCGATCGATCACGGCCGCCGTCGCTCGGGAGCGTTTCCGACGCGCCGAAACCCGTCGCGGCTCCGCCCGGACGACGAAAAACGGTGTACGTATGTTTACCTGGCGAAGGGCGCGCGAAACCGGGGAGGAAAAAGGAAAATGTTGTCTTTGGAAGATCGATCGACCCCGTACGCCCCTTAGGAGACGTTCCTTGGCTTTAGGTCTTGAAGTCCTGGGTCCAGGGGTCCATGGGCAGCCTGGGAAGAAGGATCCCTCAGGACGACCCTGACCCCGCGTGCTTTCCGGTCCATTCGGCTTCCGCGTTCCGCTCGTTTGGCACCGAGGCACTTGCAGAGGGAGACGAACGAAGCGACGCGAAGAGAACCTTCTCCATGGAGCGCTTCTCGACGTCCGACTTCGAGATCGCCGACGGCGATCCGAAGACGCGACACGACGCCCTCGACGACGACGAGCCGCTTCTTTGCGGCTACGGAAGGTCAGTCTTTCCGAGGGTTCCTGTGGACCTAGGAGGAGGGGAGGCCCTTATCTTGTTCTTATCGCTTGTGTCCGCTCGCTACTGTTTATCTATATAGGGAGGGTGCCCTGTGAAAATTTAAGAATGAGCTACAGGACCAAACCCTTTCGTTGACTGTTTCAGATCCTTCCATTCCGGAATCCTGGCCCATATCTCTAGGGACGGGGTTTTAAAACTTCTGAAAGGGGTTAGGACACCCCAAATGGTGACAATGACAATATGGATAAACTTCCAATGGATTGGATGCAATTCTCATAAGCCTTTCTGGAAACTAAGAGCAGTCAACCAAAGCACTTGTCCTTCCTGTGGGTTCCTGTGAACGCAAAGCCCTGGCCCTTATCTTGCTCCTATCGCTTGTGTCCTCTCCTGTTTATCTGTGCAGGGAGGGTGCCCTGTGAAAATTTAACTATAAGAACTATAGGATCAGTCAGTCTTTCCTAGGGTTCCTGTGGACGGAGGAGGGGATCTGACCCTCCTGGAAGCTAAGAGGGGTCAAACTGGAGTAGAGCCGGACAGCCGCACTTGTCCTTGTCACATATGTGAGTCCTGAATCTCACCTGGTCACTTTGCAGCTGCACCCCTCGCTGGCTACAATGCTTCCACAACGCCAAGTGGCTGCTGATGATCCTGGGCGTCTGCGCGTTCGTGCAGAGCCTTGTCGTCAACTCCATCTTCCCCGTCGGCCTCTCCACGCTCGAGAAGCGTTTTCACATGACGAGGTAGGCTTCTTCCCTGCTCGCCTAGCCTTCATCGCCCCCACCTTCTTCAGCACGCAGACGGGCATCATCTCCAGCTGGTACGACTTCGCCGTCCTGCTGGCGGTGTTCCCCGTGTGCCACTGGGGCGACTCTGGCCACAAGGGGCGCTGGATCGGCATCGGCACCTTCATCATGGGTCTTGGCTCCTTCGTCTGCGCCCTCCCCCACTACATGATTGAGCCCTACACGGTGGGACAAGGCCGCAACCAGAGTGACTTCGGCCAGTGCACCTACAGGTACGTCCAGGACTCTGCTTAGGCACTTAACCCATCCCAATCTCCCATTACAGTAGGCTGCTTACTCTCCCGGTTTCAGAGATCTCGAGTCGGAGCGATGCGCGAAGGGAGACAACGGCGCTTCTTACCTAAACCCCTACTTTCTGATGTTCCTACTTGGCCAGACGTTGCATGGAGTGGGTGCGACGCCCCTCTTCTCCATTGGAACTGCCTACTTGGACGAGAACGTCTCGCAGAAGGCGTCGCCCGTCTATCTCGGTGAGTGAGCCTTAAGTGGGAAGAATGCGTTCTTGGGCTTAAATTTGGAGCTTTAAAGTCGCATCTTTTCGCCAGGAATTGAAAAAACAAGCCTCCACAAGGAGTTGAACCCTCATTGAACGTCTTGGCGTTCTAGAGCACTTGCAATGCTCCCATCGGGCACTGCACGCTGAGACTTAACATTCACTGTATCCCTCTGCAGCCATCCACGCTGTGGTGACGAGCGTCGGCCCCGTCATCGGACTCTTCATCGGCGGCTACTTGCTCAACATCTACACGGACTTCGACCGCGTGGACATGGCCTCCGTGCCCCTCAAGGACTCCTCGGACCCTCGCTGGATAGGCGCCTGGTGGCTCGGCTTCCTGGGCAGCTCCGTGGCCGCCCTCATCACCGCCTTCCCCATCCTCGCCTTCGCCCGCGAGCTCCCCGAGGCCAAGAAGCACCGCCTCAAGGACGTGAACCAGGTAGTCCCGGAGTTCAGTCCCGGATACCGTACCCCTTCCAGGTGCACGCGGTCTCGCAAGTGGAAGAAGGCGACGACATCCTCAAGGGCAACATCAAGTTCCTGCCGCAGGCAGTCTGGGTGAGACCGAGCCCGCGGCTCCCGCCACGAATCTCTGCCTTCAGAACATCCTGCGGAATCCGACCTTTGTCACCTGCATCGTGCTGGGAATCTTCGAGGCGATCGTCATCAACGGCTTCGCCGCCTTCATGCCCAAGATTCTGGAGGCGATCCTCTCGACGACGCCCACCAAGGCCTCCTACCTCTCCTGTAAGTCCACTACGCTTGACGGAGAATTCCAGGCTCCCGCCACGATATCCCAACACGCTGAGTAGAGTGTGAAGCGTGAGAACCTGAAGCTGTGAGCATATTGACCTTGAGGATACTGTAGCATGATATTGGCCCCGGTTACTGTAATCATCAAACGCTCCTTTCAGCACTGGTGATCTTCGCCGCAGCCGCCGGGGTGATGCTTGGCGGCGCGCTTATCCGGCAGTTGAACCTCCAGGTGGGCGGGATGCTCAAAATGATCTTTGTGTGCCACGTGGTCGCACTCATCCTCATCACCTCCTTCCTCATCCAGTGCCCGGCGCGCGACTTCGTCGGCATCAACGTGAACTACAACAATCAGTGAGTTCCCTCTCTCCCTTAACATGGTCCCACAACGAAAAATTTATCACTCAAAGGACATGATCCCACTTCCTAAGAAACCTAAAAAAACCACTGAAAGAGGTCCCACAGCGAAGAATGGAGATTCCATGATCTTTCCCTTCCGTTCAAAGGACACGGTCCCACAGCGACTGGTTGTCTGCCTTTCTGTTAAAACTGTTAAAACCATGGAGTTTATGTCGAAGAAATTTTTACAATAGCTAAAAAATATCTTAAAAATGGTCCCACAACGAAAGATCTATCATGCAAAGGACATGATCCTGCGGTCACTTCCCTAAACTAGAAAACCACTAAAAAGGTCCCGCAACGAAAGATAAATATCCCTGGAGGTGGTACAGTCTCAAGACACTTCTCAAGGAGCTGTGTCTCAACGAGATAGCCTGCAATCTGACCCTAAAGAAGCTGATCCCCACCCCTCAAAGGGCCCTTCTTGCAGGCGAATCAGGTCGGGCGGGAGTCTCGACGCGCCGTGCAACTTCGACTGCCACTGCAAGCAGGAATGGAGTCCCGTCTGCTTCCCCGTCACAGGACACACCTACTACTCAGCGTGCCACGCCGGCTGCCTCACCAAGACGAGCAGTGACTCGGTAACCCCTTTCGCGGTGGGACCCTCTCCATTGCCTGATTCAGGGCGACCTCTGGTCGGACTGCCGATGCCTGCGCGACTTCCAGGACGCGGCGCAGAACGCGTCGCTGGGCGTGAAGCCCGAGGCGCAGTTCACCGTCGTCAACGGCTTCTGCACCAAGGAGTGCGGCTGGTCGATGTGGGTGTTCCTCTTCCTGCTCTTCCTCTCCGTGGTGGCCAGTTTCGCGTCGGGAATCCCCTCCCAGCAGATCATGCTCCGCGTGGTCCCCTTCCAACAGCGCACCCTCGGCATCGGCGTCCACTGGACCTTCCTCAGGCTTCTGGGCTTCATCCCCGGCGGCGTCCTCTTCGGCCTCATGATCGACACCACCTGTCTCAAGTGGCAGGAGTCCAACTGTGGCGGCAAGCAGTCTTGTCTCGTGCACGACCCCTACCGTCTCTCCTGGACCATCATGGCCGTCGGTGAGTAGACGGCTTTTGCGTCCTTTTGGATGAACGTGCGGGGAATACTGAGGGTATGACATTTTTGGGTCCCGCCAGGATAAGGTACGGAGAGTTGTCCGACATGAATTCGCCTTATCTCCTCAGGGGAATTCCAGTCAGGACCAGCCAGACACTAGACAGTCCCTTGGTGGATCATTTCTGGTCCTGACTGGAATACCCTGAGCAGAATCGGGACTTCTTGGAACCAAAATATCGGCCAGATCGAGCTCTATCGAATGGCATCTAAAAGGCCAAGCGACAATCAAGAAGTATCACTTTGCTTGGGGTTGCAATATAAGCAGTTACGGTATAGTTATAAAAAATTCCTAAAAAATTGTTTGTGAATACGGGTAGAAACGGACTTCACGGTAGTTATATACACACCAAGACAGGTCCAAATAACACTTAAAAAAATTAATAAAAAGGGACAATTGGGGTACTGTACTATTAAGCCTCCCTTTGCAGCGGTGGTGTGCAAACTGGTGAGCATCCTGGCGACGATCATCGGCTACATGACCTACCGGCCGAACGACCTGGACAACGGGATGTCCGTGCACACGACGGACAGCCGCGGGCCCTTGTCGCTGACGGTGAACGACGACCGCGAGCGGCCGACCGCCGAGCAGCTCCGCTTCTCCAACTGACCTCAGCCTCTCACTCCCTCGCATACGTGTACGCCTTTCACTCGCTGTTTTGTACATTTCAGAGTCTATGTCCCGACACTCTCATTCCCGAAGTCTTCTCGGCGCCCGCGCGCCTCTGTACAGTTTCGCTAAGTTATCAGTGAAGAAGAGACGAATCGCCTTCTGGGGTCGCCACAGCTCACGGACTCGGGGAGGGGGCTCATGCTTCGAGGGGAGCACGGGGGCTCTTCCAAACGATCCTAAAGGACGGGAAAAGTTGTGAGGAAGGTTTCTGGACTCTGGGATACGGTAAAGCAGCACAGGGGGCTCTTCTGAAGAACTCTAAACGACTAGTAAAGTAGAGGAAAGGGCTTGGGCCCCAGTTTTCCTAGTGAAGTGAAGGAATACTGCCACCAAACTAAAGGTCCTGCAACGAATCTCGGAGAGAGGTCATGCTTCGAGGGTAGCACGGGAGGGAAGGTTTTGATGTCCAGTTTTCCTAGTGCAGAGGACACACGTGCAGGAAGGTCATGGTGCCCCCCTTTCCCTCACTTTGCCAATGCCTCAGCAGCTCTACGACGGCTCACTTGATAGCTGGCGTAGGTAGATCTCCCGCATATTCTTCTGACCAGCTAACTGCGCTTGAATCATGCAGAACACGGATACAATCTGCCAGTTGGTCCTATTGGAGCGATAGCGATGCGCATCAGTTCACAGAATCGCACTGCTCCGCTTCCGCTCCGTTTATCCACGCGACCTTCTTCGGTCGTCCTCGAGGACTCAGCCACCATGGAGCTTGTGGCAAACATCGCCCTGAAGCTCGCCAATGAGTTGATGGAGCTGTGTGGGGGAAACTCCCGATTCTTCGACCTTCCAAACGGACTTAAAGTCATGCTCGTCTCCGATCCAGAGCTCTTCAGCGCTTCTGCTGCCTTAGCAGTCAACGTCGGCTCAGGTGACGACCCAGAGGACCTCCCAGGATTGGCTCACTTCTGCGAGCATCTTCTCTTCCTGGGAAGTGAGAAGTATCCCGAGGAGAACGCTTGCTCACGCTTTGTCTCTCAACACAATGAATCCACAGAGGCTGCAACTTCTGACGACTCCATGATGCATTCCTTTAAAGTAGCACCGCAGCGTCTTGAGGTAAGTGTGTTTGCCAGCTTCTTTGGGGCTTCAACAGCGATCTGCATTGTCCTCCCGATAATCGAGTTCACCTCTCTAGGAAGCACTGGACCGCTTCGCCCACATGTTCATCTCTCCCCTCTTCACCCAAAGTGCCGTCGAGCGAGAAGTGATCGCCGTGGATCACGAGTTTAAGGACACCCAACAGGATGACGATCAGCGAGAGTGGATACTAGATGCAGCTCTTGTTCGGCTCGGGCACCCTGTCCGGAAGTTTATGGCAGGGAACCGCCAAACGCTGATGGAGATCCCGGCTTCCAAGGGGGTCAACGTGCGGGATGAGGTCGCCAAGTTCTTCAAGGAGCACTACTCCGCCAACCTGTGAGTTGTCCCCATTCTAGAGGCTTATTCTCCCTTCCAGAATGTCGCTCTGCATCTACGGGATGGAGTCGCTGGACGAGCTGGAGGCGATGGTGCGTAGACTCCCTTTCCACGAGATTCCCAACCTTAGGAAAAAACGCAAGGCCTATAAGGATCCAACCTACGCTCCTGGAGTCCTCAGCAGCCGAATCGATGTGGTTTCTGTGAAGGAGAGAAGAAGGCTCATAGTTTCATTCAAGTTATGGATAGACTACCGCTATACACGTAGGCCCACGTCCCACACTCGCGTTCTTAAAGACACACTTCAGGCAAGCATCTTGAACACGCGATCAAACCTTCTCTGGAGAAGGAGCTGAGGCGTCGCGGGTGGTCCTACTCGGACAGTACCCAGATATCTCTGGCGACTAATGGATTGAAAGTCAAGATCGACCTGAGCCAAGAAGGTCTCCGGCACGTGGAGGAGGTGGTCGAGCTGTTGCTCCAGCACTTAGGGATGCTAGCGAGGACCAGTGTGTGGTTCTGGTTCAAGAAGGAGCTCTGGGTCATGGAAGACATACGCCACCGCTTCAAGTGCGAGGCCTCTGGCAAGCAGGACACTCGTGGGTGCTGCATTCTTCACCGTGTGTTCAACGCTGTAGAGACGAAATTGCTCCTAAGAAAAATGACCCCTAAGAACATGACCTTCTTCGTCATCGCCAAGGAGAACGAAACTCTCCAGGGCATGGGGCAGGAGGAGTACTACGGTATCCGGTACAAGAGGACGAAGCTGAGCCAGGAGCTCGTAAAGAGGTTCGAGAAGGCGCTGACGACCAAGAACGACGCCTTCTTCCTGCCTCCGAGGAACGACTACATCCCGACGAAGTTCGCCCTGAAGCCGAGGGCCGAGGGCGAAAGGTAGGCTGACTTCTTGAAGGCCCAGAAGACGCTTCTTCCGTTCCAGCAAGACGCCGAGAGTCGTCAAGGAGAACGCGTTCCAGCGCGTGTGGCACCTCAAGAAGAACAAGAAGCCGTGGGTCGAGGTCCGCGCCTTCTTCACCCTCCCGCACTCCGGAGACGACGCCCGGAGCCACTTCCTGACGCGGCTCTTCGCCCGGAGCTTCTCGGTGAGGAGACGTCCCGGGGTACTGTAGTCTACTGTAGTTTCAGGACCACGCGCGCGCGGAGTTCTTCGACGCCGGACAGGCCGGCTTCTCCTTCGCCCTGGAGAGCGACGCCCGAGGACTCCGTCTCCGCCTCTCGGGCTACGACCACCAGATGCCCCGCTTCGTCGCCAGCTACTTCAGCGCCCTGGCCTCCTTCTCGCCGGACAGGACCACGTTCGGCCTGGCCCTGGAGAGGCTTCTTGTGGACCTCCGGAACGCGTCCTGCCAGGCGCCCTTCGAACAAGGCGCCGCCTCGCTGAATCTCCTTCTCAAGGAGGGCGAGTGGAGCAGATGCTGGAGGCCTCCGAGGCGGTGACCTTCGAGGCGTTCCTGGAGCACGTCCCGAAGATGTGGAGTGCCCGCCACTCCGAGATCTTCTTCTACGGCAACCTCACCGAAGACGTAAGAGTAGTCATTCTTAAGCCTTCTTAAGCCACCTTCTAGGAGGCGCTCAGCTTGGCTCGGTCCTTCCCCGAAGACTCTACAAGAGCCTTGTCGCCAGAAGAAGTGAAGCCTCTCCGCGCGCTGAGACTCCCTGAAGGCGAGTCCTACTTTTACGGGTTCGACCAAGAAGTGCACCCCAACAGCTCTGTGAGCTTCTTCCTCCAAACTGGCGCCGTAGAGCCAAGGACCAACTTGCCCACGAAGCATCTTGAACGACTAATCTGGGAGCCCGCTTTCCATACCCTTAGGACGAAGGAGCAACTCGGCTACAGAGTGCAAGTATCACGACTTCTATCCAACGGCGCTCAGGGTGTGGTGATCACCGTCCAGGGTGCCTACGACCCGGCCTACGTGGAACAGCGCATAGAAGCCTTCTTGGAGGGCTTTAAGGTACAGTAGCACAGCTGGTCCATGTTCACAACTCTTTCCAGGCGACTCTAGAAGAGATGAGTGAAGAGGACTTCCAGAACAGCAAAACCTACCAGAGCTCGTGGCTCGGATACGCATCCTTAATGAGTTCAGCAGCGGATCAGTTCTGGGACGAAATAGAGAGCGGGCGCTACTGCTTCGAGCAATGTAAGTCACCTTCTTGACACCTTATCTTCTATGCCACTCGTTCCAGTTGACCTAGAGAAGGCGGAGCTCTCATCGTTGACTAAAGTGGAGTTCCTGGACTTCTACGAGAAGATGGTCATGGCCGGTGCCACGCGCCAGAAGCTGTCCGTGAGGGTGCGCTCCACTACTTGTTCAAAAGAAGCCGACATTACTCGCGACGACCGAGGGAAGTCCATAGAAGATGTTCGACAGTTCAAGGCCCTTTGCCCGTTCTATCCTCGGCCGAGAGCAGAGATACCGAAAGGGGTGCACAACGACTTCAGCTCTCAGCAAGTCTCCGACGCGGAAGCTCAACCGAGGAAGATCCATAGAAGATGTGGAACGGTTTAAGGCCCTCCACTCGGTCTATGAGTCCCGAAAACCGAAGTGAAAATGGCTTCGATCTTAAGCAAATCTTTTCTTTAGTATACCAGCTTTATTTTATCAAAAAGAAGTGTCACATCTCTTAGTCCCACATTGTCCTGCTTCCTCCTTTTCGAGCGACCTTCAAGCCTCAACGTCCTCTCCTTGGAGTGCATTCCTGATTGGCTTTGTTTGCGGCGTGCCGGGAGGAAACACGCGTGTTGTTTTCTGCTACGTGTCATCGGACGCGGTGTTGGATATCCGTCAGATCCGTCGCTCATTCACGCCGCCAACAATCAATCACTCGACGTCCCATCAGCTTCTGACACGCCGGAAACGGTGTTTTCCCATAATAAAGTCACTCTGAGCAGAGAGAGACACTGTGGAATGCAGCACGGTTCTTCTTGAAGTTGACAGGAGGATCGCCCGGGATACAATGTTGTTGATCTCAGTCTCTCTGCGGCTGGGACATCACAATGTTTGGCGATCAGACCTTATAAGAGGGCGCGGTCGACATTCTCGGACATCACACATATAAGAACAATTCCAGAAAGGTCTACTTCTTGTGGGATGCGAGTGCGAATCGACCTGGAAAGCTGACCTGCCAGTTTTCTTGCAGCCAGAGCTGTCGTCCCAGAAATTTTGCAACAATTACAGCTCTGCATGTATCTAATCTTATCCTCCGATGGTTTTGGGGGTTGCGGTCAAGCAGCATTGTAACAGTTACTTCTAGGCCTTTAATTCTCACCAAGTGTCTGCTGAATCTTCGTGGGACACTCCCGAAGGTTCCCATGTCAGTTTTTCTCTTGCTCGCCATGTGCAACGAGTCCAGTTGATGTGCGATTGTCCAGATGTTCTCCCAGAGAAATGTTGCGTCTAAGCTCTTAAAAAACCATTCGGCGCCGAACATACATACTTGTGACACGTCTACACGGGTATATGGCGACGATCCCTTTAGCCCGCTCGCAGAACAAGCAAGTGGATCAAGAGTCTGTCTGAATTGGCACGAGACAGACTTGCACTGGCAGTCTAGACTAGACTAGTCTTGCAGTCTGCAAAGATGCAGACAGCGCCGCAGACTCAGTGTGGCCGAAGACGATGGCGGAGTCGGTCGCATCTGAGCACGCAGAGGACGAGCTCTCCTTCTACCACCAGCGAATCGAGGAGATTCCCGAGCTGGGCGCGCTCCCCACGCTGAAGAGTCTCCACCTGCGCTGGAATCTGCTGAAGCGCGTCGAGCACCTCTCGCAACTGGAGGCGCTCACGCGACTCGACCTCAACGACAACCAGCTGACGCGGATCGAGGGCCTGGAGACGCTGGTGAACCTCGAATACCTGGACATCTCGTACAACCGGCTGGAGAGGATCGAGGGACTGGACACGCTCCGGAATCTGAAGACGCTCTACTTGGTGCACAACAGAATCTCCGTCATCGAAGGACTGTCGTCGGTGAGTGTCTTCTTTCTTCACTCCCTACTTCAACCTCTTTCCAGCTCAAGAAGCTCGAACTCCTGGAGCTGGGCGACAACCGGATCCAGAAGATCGAGAACCTCGACTCCTTGGCCGACTCGCTGCAGTTTCTGTTCCTCGGAGCCAACCAGATTCGCCGTCTGGAGAACCTCCCGCTCCCGAAGCTCGTCTCGCTGAACGTGACGGCGAACGCGCTCCAGAAGATCGAAGGACTCGAGCAGCTCGTCTCTCTAGAAGACCTCTCGCTCGCGCAGAACGGAATCCGCAAGATGGAGAATCTGGAGCCGGTGGCAGGGCGTCTCAGGCTACTTGACCTGAACGACAATCTGATCGCGACAATCGAAGGCCTGGAGGACGGCTTCAAGCGGCTGGAGACCTTCTGGCTGCGGAAGAACCGCATCGGCTCCTTCAGTGAACTCCAGAAGCTGCGACGCCTCCCGAAGCTCCGCTCCGTCACCTTCGAGATGAACTCGGTCTTCACGAAGCCCGACTACAAGGAGCGCGTTGTGGCGACGCTGCCTCAGGTGACGACGCTGGATGGATTCCCGACGAGTTGGAAGGCCGGCGATCCTTGGCAGACGATCCCCGACGGATGGCTCTAGTGTTGTTGTGCCTTTGTGCTGTGGGATAAAGTTGTGTTTGCATATATAAGCTCAAGGGAGGGGGCCCCTGACGTGGGGGTATAGCTCAGGGGTAGAGCGCTCGCTTAGCATGCGAGAGGGCTGGGGTTCGATTCCCCATACCTCCAGGATTTTTTTCTCCCCGCCCCCCTCACCTTAGGCTCCTTCCTCGCCGTGCAACAACATCCATTACCGCTTGGGGCCCTTCTGGGTCTCTGTTTGCCCTCTCGGAAGGCGGCTGACTCACGTTCTTCCGCGGACAAAGGCGCCATTTAGGAAGTAAATATTTATTTTATACAAACATATCACTCAGGTCACCAGCAGTGGAGGAGAAGAAGGAACGGCGCGAGGGCGAGCGGGAGGACCGACGCGGAGTCGGTGGCCGGCTCGCTCCGAGGCACCACCACGGCCGCCGACTGGTCCTCCTTGGGCCAGAGACGCACGTTGCAGAAGTCTTCGTCGTCGCAGGAGCAGACGCGCACCGTGACTCCCGACTTGGTGAGCTTCTCGGCGCAGTGGCCGTGCGGGAGTCGACTCTTGGAGCACGCGTAGTAGAGACCCGACTTGGGGTGGTCCAGAGCGAGGCAGGCTGAAAGAAGGGGGGATCAGAAGGTGTTTGGAGATCTTCCGCTTGGTCACAAGGAGTCGGGTTTCCGACAGTACCGTAACCCGATGCTTTGTAGCACAATTCTCTTCTGTTTTGTTTCAGTGATTAGGTTCAATATGTTCAGCGCTTTACTGCTGTGAGGGATAGGGAGTACCCAATATCGTTTTCTAAGGCTTGAGACGGAATCAGGACCTTAACTAGACCCTTAAAGGCTCCTCCTTTCCAAGGACAGTTTGGCGTTTGAGATTCGATCAAATTGTTGCCAGTATCAGCTATATCCACGGGAAAAACATCGAAAGACGTGTCCAAACGTTCTTAAGTGAAAATAAAAAAGAAAGGCCTCCGAGAGGATTCGAACCCGCACCGATGAGCATGGCGTTCCTGACCGTTTCTAATGCCCCACAATCATCCTATCTCCTATCTTTTCTTTCTCTGAAAGTCGAAGATCTCCGACAAGTGGATTACCGTTACCCACTCCAGATGGAAATGACATTACCTAACTGTCTGGTCACCCACCCTCGCTGTCCTTAGATACTCTGAAGCCTGAAGATCTTTCCAGGAATTCAGTGGGGTGAATACAAACTCTAATGAATGCTAGCATATGAACCGTTATAGTGCTCGTGACCTTCTTCCACAGGCTCTGGTGGGTGTGATTGGGTGTCTTGCGGGATTTAGCTACATGGAACTTCGATGTTCCATTTCGTGACAATCACACTCTATAGTTTACTGAGATTCAGGAGATCAACCCACAAGCTCCTAGCCGGTGAAGGAATTGACCCTATCATGTCCAGCCAAGCGGGTCTAATCGTTGTATAATCTCCTTATGCCAGCAGAAATATGTTCCCTGGGGTCCATAGACGGAAGGAGCCAAGGACGACGCCCGGGCACACAACAAGAGGCTAGCGGGACCAGGAAGTGGTTCTCAGGCCCTGAGACCCTTCTTATGAGCGTTATATCCCCTCCGTCCAGCCACGAATAGGAAGTATGCCCTAAATGGCTATCTTAGACCATGACACTAGCACGGAAAGGACAATTCCTGGCTCCTTTTCTCTAAGATCTTCCCGTCTGTTCAGCCAGGAGCTTAAGCGTCTCGTCTCCTACGCCTTTCAGTGACGTTTTACTCGAAAACAGACATCTTTCAGGGAATCGTCCCGCAGCGAAATCAAAGAACACGCTCGCGGCTCGACTTTCGGAAGTGCGTCCCCCTCACGTCCGCTGAGAGAGGTGCATCTTTGCATCTGCTGCGTGCCCTTCTAATCTAATTCCGTTCAAAGATAGGCGCGAAGAAGAGGGATGAAGGGGAGAGCAGCCACCTTGCTTCTACTGTACCCGGCTAAAACCCTATAAACCGAATGTGACTCTCTGTCCAAAAGTATGTATCAAGAAGGCCTTCATTGAGGCTGCCCTTTGGCTGTTCTACCTACTTCATACTTTTTGGATTTCTTCTGCACTCGGTATCGTAGTCGGACTCTCCATGGCGACCTCAAAGTCCAGAAACACAACTCGTTTGACCGAAAACCAATCTCATAAAGTAACTTTGTGTTTTGCTTCTTAAGGTTAGCATAGGCATTTCGATTAGAGGAAAATCTACGCTCAATCGGTTCTCGGTCAAAGTTCGGTCAAATGTTTTTCGGTCAAATGGCCAGGCGTCCTTTGTTTCCATCCTCGTGCCTAGGTACTTTTGGGTATTGATTGGAAGCCTTTCCAATTCCCCGTGCTATGTTTATGTGGAAGCGTTGTTTTCCCAGCTATTGCCCTCATTATCCACAGGAACAATGCGTTCTATAGAATCTACGTCATGAACTCATCCAGCGTCCTGTGATTAGCAACTGACCGGAACCACTGCAGTTGAGGCTGTCTCGGAGTCAGAACAGGACCCTTTTAAGCAGGAGCCACAAGAGTGGGCTTCTATGAACCTTCGCAAATCAGCGCCTAGGGTAATACTGCTTCCAGCCCTGCTGAACTGGGCCTTAGAAGGGTCCTCCTCTCCAAGGACTCGTGTGAATTGTCCATTTTCCGCTTCGGCGGCCACTTTCTGACCTCCTCAGTTTCGGAGTCATTAATCGGCGCTTCCGTCTTGTTTTCGGTCCTCGCCCCTCGGGGAAGCTGTGGCGCGCCGCCGCTGATTAAGGCGCATTCAGCGCGAATTTGGCGAATTTGCGCATCGATTATCCCTGGCTGGCCGACTTCCGAGCAATCGATCGCGGAAAACGGTCCTCGGGGTCACCTCTGGGTCCTGAGCCTCCTTGACAACTTGCTGGAGGTAGACGCCTCATTATTTTTTAATCAAACGGCCTCGTCCGAGCGTCTCCTTCCTCGGAACTCGGAGAGGGGATGAAGGAGGACAATGGGAGGGAAAAAGATTGCTCAGCATCGTAACGATTTTACTTTCACGGAAAGTCCAAAGGTGTCCTAAGTTGTCCTCACAGCAAGGGTTCGAACCCGCCTCGGCCATGCCGCGTCTCGAGACACAGGCAATGACCCACACGAGCAGATGTTGGCCGTGGGTTCTAGCTGCTTACGAGAGTTCAGATAAATCCACACCTACTTAAGAATCTAGGAGAATCCAAGCCACACCTAGGAATCGGCAAGAGGTGCTGCTTAAGTGGACCTGTCAACCTTTTTTGAGTGTTTTTCCATGTTCTAGGTCAAACAGTGAGTTGGGATCATTAGCCATGGGGTTGTGGTGTTATAAACGTTGAAAAGAGTTTCTCAAAGCAACTGCAAAGGAATTACTTCCCCATGTGAACTCTTTAGAATCTTAAAGCTCCATTCTTTGCACTTTTAAGTGTCGTGTGAGGCGCAATCAAGGAGAATCTATCTTCCCCCCCCCCCTTTTTTTTGCTCTTTTTACACTACACTCCCTCGTTATGTTCTGGCTCAAATAACGACCTTTTTGAAGGAAGCGGCGATACTAATCACCAGGATAAGAAGTCGGTTTAAATCCGTCCTTAAAATTGTGATTCTTAGCCTCATTATAGCTTCTCATTGCCATCATTGCCCTTGAGTGGATGTAACAACCGTAGATATTGCTTTAGAAATGTTTCTCTAAGAATTTCGCTGAAATATTTCCCAACAAAAACATCTCTGGAAATGTTTCTCTGCTGCCAAGGGACGCAATAGAAAAGGCCCCCGGATCCAGCTGACTTTTTATGACGTGTATGACACGTTTTACGACTTCCTCGGAGTTTCGACTCTCGTCACGCACACCCCTGATCCGGACGCTCTGGAGCCACGACTTCCCGGCGTGTAGGAGTCGCCGAGAGACGTTCGCTTTACAGCGATTTGTTTTTTGGGCGATTAGCGAAACGCCGACGGAGTTTCAGCGCGGATGACGGATGGGGCGAGGGAGAGGGCGGCGGAGGGCAGGAAGGAATTTCGATTTTTTATCTGTTTCAGCAAGACGCTTATCTGGAGATGCGTCGCCAGCTGCTTTATAAGGATGTATGACGCGGGCTTGATGGGGTGGATCAAAGGGGGAGGAAGGCTTCTTGATAGTGGTTAGGTCTGTGCCTCGATAGGGCTACAGTATAGGGAGAACAAGGACTGAACCACTGACGTATACCAGAAGCAGGTGGTTTTCCATCATTCTATAACTCCCCCTATCACACCGCGGCCCACGGGCAGTCACAGCCTTCGAACTTGGTCTCTTTAGTGCCGATCGTGGCGGGACCAGAGTGACTTTGGTCTCGCCACGATCATTCTCTTTCTTGTTCGACCTCGGACCCTTCACCTTCGCACGATCCTCGGTCTGAAGCCGGGGTTTTATAGCCTTAGATCATGTTGTTTCAGAAAGGACCTTTCGTTGCGGGACCTCCTACCCCTCATGACTCAGCAATTCCGAACTGACCTTTTCCCGCATTGTTTTGCGCCCTCTCCCCTCAACGCTTAATTACCGTAATTTCGGCACGAGTCGTTCCGCTCGGTCCTTTGTGCCCTCACTTCTCGCCCTCCAATCGGATTAGACCACGCCGGGTTGGGGAAGTGCGACTTCTAGGTCGCGCGCGATGACAAACAGATTGGCGACGCTCGGCCGCCTTTGTGGCGCTGAATTATTCAAGAGGAATCTCGTTTGCATGGCGGATGGCGCTGCAGAGGATCGGAGCGGGAAAACAATGCGCCGTTTGGCGCCGGAAACGGACGAGGGAGAGCTGTGGAGGAGCGCTCTGGTGGCTGACGGACCCATAAAGCCCTATTGGGGTGGGAAGGTTTATATCTTGACACGTTATTGCGACGGTGGTGATGGACTGACGCGAGGGGCGACGATCTAAGGGGAGGGGGCCGGCTGGAAGGGAAGGAGTAGAAGAAGGCCTCAAAGAGACAGTCCAAAGAAATAAGGCAAGCATAAGGTCAGTTTAGAAGCAGGAAAGGGTCCTTCCTGGGCCGTTAGTCACCTTAGTGGCTTCTGGCTCAAGAGGAACCAAGGATAACCTTAGGTAGCTCAAGATAAGGCACGAGGGAGAGACGATCTGAGGGGAAGGCTGATATGAGGCTCAGGAAACAGTTTGGGCCACCTTAAGGGGAGATAAGGTCTCTTGAGTTTGGAGACCTCAAGTATATCGATGGTCGACTGCGATGACTCAGAAGAGCGGAACTGTTTACCCCATCCCTTGGGGTTCGATGCGCGCGCCCTCGCTCGCCCCTTGGTCCCTCTCACAGATTGTTTTGACTCGGTTGTTGATGGAACGACGCCAGAACGGACCGTCTGGTCAGCGTTACCCAACAGAGATCCTAATCGCCTCACCCGGAAATGCACCTTTCACAGTGGAGCCCTTAAGGTCAGGGATGCGCGGAACAAGACCACGCACTCAAGACCGGACATTCCGACCCTCAGGTGGAAAAACCCTCAAATACTGTAGAAATCTCTTATTCTCTCCTTGAGGCTCAGGGCCGACTCTGACTCGTCTTAAACCTCCCCACTTCCTTATATTCTGAAGTAGTCCCTTGGATTTTTCTTTTTCTGCTTCTAAGATTGACGACGCTTCGCAGGAAATGAATTACACCCTCTGCGCGTCGTGTCAGTTTGAGGGATTCGAGGGTTCAGTTCCGAAAACGGCCACGACTAATGACGAATTGCTCGGAAATAACGCTAACAATGTAGTGCAAAATGCGATCGATATACCCAGAGTCTTGGAAGGCCACAGTGCCCATTTTATGACCTTTTTTGCATAAGACTGATAAGGTTTACCAGGCCATGATTTAAGTGAAAAATTCTCTACAGGATAATGTATTATTTTAGTGCATTTTTAGCCCAAAGAAGCCCTTCGGTACAGTGGTCCCGACTCGACACGTCGAAAGTCGAGTTAAACGGATCTCTATTTCGGTAAGGTCGATTTGGAATCCGGGTGTCTTGGTAGGTAGTTTATTGTCCTCCCTTTTCTACCGTCATTCTCAGCGAATGTTTATAAATGTTTATATGACGGCCCGAATGTTTATAACCCGCTGATAAGCTCTGATAAGGTCAAAAAACAAAAGACCGATAAGGTAGCATCCTCCAATTAGTCGCCCAAAGTCATCGGACAGGCCCAAAGGCCGCCTTAAGAAGGTCGCTGAGGCTGAGGAACATCAGTTGATCTACGCAGAATTAAGTTTCCTATAACTACTACTAGCTGGATTTTGCAGTTATGGGACATAAGACCCAAAAAAACGAAGAAACCGGACAGCGACGCCCTAACTCTTCTCAACCTTCTGGAGATCTTTGGCGCCATCGACGCAGAATTTTCTGCTGAGAAATGTTGTGTCAAACCCTCCCGAAATACGAAAAAGATTTAGCAGATTTCGGGACCACCCAACCTTCGCGTCGTGGTGGGAGCCCGGGTCCACGACGTTGGCCATACTGCAACTCGAAGAAGACTCACCAGATTCCCCGGAGGGGACGGAGCAGACGCCGGCGTCGCAGGGCGTCTTCGCGGAGCTCTGGGTGCACTTGCACCTGAGGGCGCGGAGCGGAGTCGTCAGGACGGCGAGCAAGGCGATCGAGGCCAGAAGAAGGTTCATCGCATCACGGAGGAGGAGGTCGGAGGGGGCCTGCAGCGAGCGAGAGGTCGCCAAAGGAGTGTTTACGCGCGCGCAAACATAAATAACTCAGAGCCATAATCCGCGGGCACTTAGGGCGCGCGGGGAACTGTCCCTGGGAACACAACATCTGACTACTTGGCGCCTTTGTCCGCGGCGACCGAGGGCAAAGGTGGACACAGTGTCCTGTTAGGAGCTGTCAAAAATGAGTGTTAATGGGGTCCTGGACCACCCACGACGATCTGAGGACCTCCAGAAGACAGAGACTGTCTGAGACAGTGTCAGATCAGTCTGGAGACACAGTGAAGAGGGGCGCTGAGTCAGTGGAGACGCCGAGGGAGCTCAGGTGCGGCCGCTCCCAGAGGGACGCCGGGAGGGAGGCGCGAACTCCGCCCCTCCTTGAGCCCCGCCCGTCGCCGCCGCCGCTCCCTAATTGCACTCGCTCGTCCGGGGAGGTCACTCTGAAGAGTCCGCGTTAATTGAGGACCACTTGGCCTCCGGAGGTGCCCGACACCTCGGAGGGAGGGGGAAGGAGATCGCAGGGGGAAATCGAAGTGAGCGCCAGCGACTCACATGCAAGAAGGCGGATTCAATAAAGTGTAAATTGAATGTGCATTACAACAATTACCCGACTTGGTGACTGTCGAGTGTTTTCCAGCGAGCAAAGTGGCCTTCAGAAGGCGGAAAATCCACTTCCCTGGCAGCTGAAGAGTATTGAGTCTTGTTGGCCGTTTGGGCGCATTGAAATGGTGCAGGTCGTAAATTTGGTCTTACCACGAATGAAAAAAAGTATAGAAAGTGCAATAAAACAATAGGTGGACAGGCCTCAGAGGAAGACCATGCAAGAGCAGGAAGTTTCATTCTCGAGTTGTGGGCAACACTTTAGTTGTTTACGCTCGAAATTAGAAACTCGATATGGATTTCTTCTTCCTCCTTCGAGACGAGAGATTATGGGACAACAGAATGTGACCAATGTAAGACTAGAAACTCTTCGCAATAACTCCTCAAAACACATTCTCGTCCGGGAAAGCTGTTTACGTCCCAAGAGACGAGAGATCGTGAAACAGTTAAAGACAACGGTGGCTTTCGCAGTGGCTTCTGCAACATTCTAGTGCCAAAAGAAGATCTGCTCACGTCCCAAAGTCAGGAATAGGGTTGGCCCGAACCCGAACCCGAACCGAACCGACCGTCGGTCGACTTTTTGGGTTCGGTTCGGTTCGGTTCGAAAAAAATTGGGTTCGGTTCGAGTTCGGTTCGGTTCGACAAAAATTTTGGGTTCGGGCCAACCCGAAATCCTGACTCAGGAACAAAAATGAAGCAAAATATAGTCGAAATCTTAGCTAAGCTGAAGTGCTCCCATGGACTGTCAGAGGAAGGGTTGGCTCGAACCCAAGGGGCCAACCCTAGTCCCCTCTGTCCCTTCCTCACCTCCTTCCGCCCTTCTTTTCAGTTAAAACACCTCGCGCCTTTCCCAAGAAGGCTTGCGTGGAGGAGACTCGTCCGTAAGAGTTATTGTACTCCCATCAGAGGTCAAATTCTTCTTATCCGGGATTACTCATCTCACTCACTACCTCGAAACTCCTAACGCTAATCTTGCAAAACTCCGACAAAGTAAGCTCGGACTTTCTTGCTATCTTGGAGCCAAAGACTGACTTCCTAGAGGAGAGACTTGCACGGCTCTACTCCTCAGGTGCCGGACTCGTCAGAGCGGACAGCCGAGTGATTAACACGGGTCGTTAATATGCTCGTCGAGGAAATAAAAATGGCAATAAAAGCAGACATAAAAAGCCACTTGTCCTCAGGACGTCTTGCCACCTTAGGGTCATCCCTGCTAGCAGAGAGGTGGAGCTTAAGTCGCGAAAACATAAGCGAGACAAAACTTGAGACTCACTAGCTTTTCCAAGAGGTCTTAAGGTCTCAAGTGGCAAAGCCAACTCACAATCAGTCCCACAACCATGGATCTGATTCCCAAAATGGGATGTAAACCTCGACCCAGGGATCAGAACCTTTCAGAACCTGAGCACTTTCGGCTTCCCAGGACAGCCCTGCTCCACAGGACACCGTGGACACTGGCGAGCGCCAAGCACAAGCAGTAAATCTGTCGAACGGCGTCGTACAGCGGCGGCACAAGCCTAAAAAACGGCGGTCGGCGGCGCCTCCTCCTTTCGGCGTCTCCTACTTGCGACAGGCACAAACAATGCTCGCAGAAGAAGCCGTAGATACGACTGTTGTCGGCAGACAGAGACGCGAAGCGAGTCGAAGGATCTGTTTGCCCTCTCCGCAGGCGCTAATCCCGCCAAGGAGGGTCGAGAGGCTGGCTGGAACCGGGTAAGAAGTTGGCCACACAGGAAATTGGCTCGGCCCTTGAGGACGTCGGCGCTGCAAACGCGGTGACGGATGGCGGCGGGGTGGTCATCTTTTTGGGAGAGGCGGTGAGTCGTCTTTGGCAAGAAGTGGACCTCCAGGGGGCTGGGAGGGTTTCTGGGCTGGGAAATGGTTGAGATGGCCAAGGAGGTGGGTTTTTATCCCTTCTTAGGCTTCCTCCGCTCGACCCTGCTTAGGATAGGAATGGCCTGTAACCATGGTCTTCGATAAGTTTAAAAGAACTCACAGTAGAAGGCATCACAGCCTGTGATCCCGACTCGACTCGAAAGTCGAGAAAATCGAGTCAAAAACCGGCTTGAGACTTGGCTCGGAGGTCGTTTCGGGACCAAGTCGGGATCTCTGATCACAGCCAAGAAGGTCCCGACACGAATACATTGGTCCAGCAAAGTAGCTCATTGTCCAAGGGGGTAAGGGGTACAGCCGCTGGAAAGTATCAGTCAGATGGCACTTGGGTCCATCCCCCCCCCCCCCCTATTAGTTCAATCTCTCACGACTCCCTGCGCAGGAAATGTGTCGATTCACTCATCTGGAGATGATCGGCGTGTTTTTGGACGGAGTGGACCGGTAATCCTCTTGTACGTCGTGTTTTGGAGCTGTGTAGCGGATAACTCGCCCAACCGGTTGAGGGTGCAACAGAGCTTCTTATTGGACACGACAGGGAAGCCTAAACACGCCGTAGTTCCTTTGGAGCTCTGATCAAGTTCGCTTCTCCGGTGAGGAACGCCTGGCCTCCTTAGGCTTGATGGAGACCAGGCTCCTCCAGCGGCGAAAGCACACATGGCCTGTGCGGATGCCCTCTTCTGGCCATAAGGGAAAAGGCGGTGGAGACGTAAGCTCATCAACGCTCGTTTGTTGTCTCTTCTTTTCGATTCTATTGTTCGGCTTCGTCCAGTCGGGACTCTGTTATGGCAAGTTAAAATAGAAGGCGCACCTTGTGGGATTCCACGGGGAAGCCAGAGAAGCCGCGATGTTCCCTCTGTAGATCGAAGGCCTTGGGGCGTTCGAAAGGGACCGAACGATCGCGCGAAAGGCTGCGATGCACATGTAGAAACGCAGAAAGTATCTACTACTACTTAGTCTTGCATCGACAACTTAGATGACTCATCTTGAGGGTCAGGCTCTTGGCCTCTTTGTGGATATGGTCGAGTTTGAGAGCCCAGTTATGCCCAAACCAAGCCAAACCTCAGTAGATACTTACCACTGGTCCGATTAGCTCTTTGGGAGATAGAGGGTGGCCTCTTTGTGTGTCAGCTCATGCTCGGCTGACTGATTTGCAGGCACTTGTAGACACCGAGACAGTCTCCAAACTCCTTGCACCGCTCAGACCTCATTCTGGCTTTGCAGCGCTCCGAGATGCGGTCGAAATCCTTCTCCTCCTCCGACTCGGGCTCATTAGTCTGGCGCGACGAGACTCTAACGCCGTGGGTGGTCTTCGCCGTCGCGTCCATTACGGTAGGCAGCTCCTTCCAGCTCGGCTTCCACATCAGTTGCCTCAACGCTCCTTCCACGGTGAGTCTCTATGTGTTGTCGAAGCCTGATTCTTAGCGTCCTCCGCTAGATCCGGCTACCGTAACCCATCTCCCTGGCAGTTAGATTCTTTCAGGAGATCAGCAAATGGATCGCCGACTCCCACCGCCTCCTCTTCCAGGAGGAACTGCGTCCGTTCGTGGTGGACGTCCTCTGGTCGACTACCGTATCCCTCTTCGCCGTTGGCGGCATGCTGGGCGCGCTTCTAAGCAGGTGCCTGGCCGACTCCTTCGGCAGGAAGAAGACCCTCCTCGCGATGAACTTCCTCGTCCTCGCCGCCACGACGGCCATGGTGGCCGCGAAGTACGCCCACTGGTACCCCCTTCTGATGCTCGGCCGGCTTCTGGTCGGGATCGACGCGGGTGGGCCTTCTTGAGGGTTTCCTTCTGACTGTGGACGAGGTTTTAGGAGTCGTGGCCGCTGTGGCTCCGATGTACATCGTGGAGATCAGTCCGAGAAGCAGAAGAGGGACCCTCGCCTCCGTCCACCAACTCATGATTACGGTAGCCATCCTGGGAGCGCAGGTGGTTGGCATCCCGCAGCTCCTCGGGAACGCCTCCTCGTGGCACTTCATCGCAGGTAGGCCCTCAAGGGGGCTCCATTTGAAGTATCCTAATCCCCTACTTTCAGCGATCTCCGCGCTTCCGGCGCTCTTCCAACTGTCGACTCTCCCCTTCTGTCCCGAGTCCCCGAGGTACAGTATCCTCGTGGAACACAAAGATGGCGTCGCCGAACGGAACCTCCGACGTCTCCGCGGCGAAGAAGACGTCCTCGAGGAGGTCGAGGCGATCCTCGCGGAGGGAAACGCCGACTCCAAGCGAGTCGGGATCCGCGCCATGTTCTCCGGCTTCAACCGGTGGCCGACGATTCTGACGGCGACGCTGATGGCCGCCCAGCAGCTCAGCGGAGTCAACGCCGTCTTCTTCTACTCCTCGCGCATCTTCGAGGCGAAACTCGGAGACCGCGCCGTCTACGCCACCCTGGCCATCGGAGGACTCAACGTGCTCATGACAATCGTCGCCGCCTTCCTGGTGAGTCCCGGGTGGAAGAGTCCCGGGTGGAAGGGTACTGAGGCAGGGATGCTTATAGGAAAAGTAGAAAAGGATTTAGGGAGAAAATTGTCAGCGAAAAAAAAGTTTTGCACGGAGTGGGATTCGAACCCACGCATCGATACCGATACCAGAACGCTCTGTCGCGTTAAGCTCTCGCTTGAGTCTGGCGCCTTAGACCACTCGGCCATCCGTGCACACCCTGCAGAGTGCTCAGATTTGATAAGTAGCTGATGCCTCCTTCCTTTCAGGTCGACTTCTTCGGACGCCGTCTCCTTCTCCTCTCCGGCTTCGCAGGAATGGCGCTGTCGTCTCTCGGGATGCTGGGATCCTCCCTGGTGAGTGGCGCCTCTCTTGGTTCCCGCAGATGACCCACTTCAGAGCCAGACAGAATGGGCCGCCTACTTGACCCTCGGCTTCGTCCTCGTCTTCGTCGCCAGCTTCGCCGTGGGTCCCGGTCCGATCCCGATCTACTTCGTCTCCGAGATCTTCGGGACGAAACAACGCGCCAGTGCCAGCGCCATCGTCTCCTGCACCCACTGGATCTTCGCCTTCGTCGTCGGCATCGGATTCCTTCCGCTCCAGGTGAGGCTCTCCCCTGTCCCGACTCAGAGTGCCACCTTTCTAGAACGCCATTGACGGCTTCGTCTTCTTGTTGTTCGCCGTCGTCAGCACGTTCGCCTTCCTTCTCGGCTTTAGCTGCCTTCCCGAGACGAAGGACCGAAGCCTCGAGGCCATCGACGAGGACATGGAGAGTCGGAAGCCCTGCTTCGTTGCGAAAAAAACCGCTTTGGAGGATAAGTAGTCCTTCAGGTCAATATTACACAGGGATGTCCTTTATTTGTGTACAGTTAGAGGTCGTTGGTTGCAGATGTCAACTACGAGGGGGGGGGGGGCTTGTTTCCTTTTGCAAAAGTGACGTTTCGAACTCGAACGCTACATCCCTCTAAACGAGCTGTGATCGTCTATGTCGCTTGTGCCCACAGAAAGTCGCCCGACAAAAGTGTTAAATGACTGCAATCTCGTCTCGGAGACAGCTACCGTACCACGGAAAGGTCGAATCGCGACAAACTACCGCAGTATAGACACAGACACCGTGCAGACGAGACAGTATGCCACCGCTAACTGTCTGTGGCTGCAGACGAGACGGGAGACATTAGGTCGAGTCGGGTGGGACTGACTCTTCGCTGCAAACCGCGATGTGGTCGGTAGCATTGAGCAAGGAAGATCGCATGTCTTCGTCTTCTTGTTGTTCGCCTTCCTTCTCGGCTTTAGCTGTCTTCCCGAGACGAAGGACCACATCCTCGAGGCCGTCGACGATCGGAAGTCCTGCTTCGTTGCGAAGAAAACCGCTTTAGAGGATAAGTAGTCCTTTAGGTCAATACTACGAGCACAGGAGTGTCCTTTATTTGTGTACAGTTAGAGATCGTTTGTCAACTGCGAGGGGAAACTTGTTTCCCTTCCCAAAAAACGACACAAAATATGCGCAAAATAGAAGTGGAACTTGGGCCTCGGTTTGGCGGCTCTGGAGACTCGCTTGGGTGTCTCTGAAGTCGGCCGAGGGTAGAATGGTTGGAGCGCCTTGAAAGATCCGACATCCCCTACTTCTGTCACAACACGGTTGGCCCTGAGGTCACCATCGCCCGAGGAGGTCGTGGAGCGCACCCTCACGGACAGCTTCTGACGAGTGACACCAGCCATGACCTTCTTCTCGTAGAAGTCCAGGAGCTCCGCTTTGGTCAGTGATGAGAGCTCCGCCTTCTCTAGGTCAACTGGAACGAGTGCCATAGAAGATAAGGTGTCAAGAAGGTGACTTACATTGCTCGAAGCAGTAGCGCCCGCTCTCTATTTCGTCCCAGAACTGATCCGCTGCTGAACTCATTGAGGATGCGTATCCGAGCCACGAGCTCTGGTAGGTTTTGCTGTTCTGGAAGTCCTCCTCACTCATCGCTTCGAGTGTCGCCTGGAAAGACTTGTGAACAGGAACTAGCTGTGCTACTGTACCTTAAAGCCCTCCAAGAAGGCTTCTATGCGCTGTTCCACGTAGGCCGGGTCGTAGGCACCCTGGACGGTGATCACCACACCCTGAGCGCCGTTGGATAGAAGTCGTGATAC